>JBBPFJ010000239.1:0-100361 GCA_037975025.1 Excoecaria agallocha
AGTGGTCAATAATTCCAGTAGGTGTGTATTTAATTCTGAAAACTCATTTGTAGCCTATTACATTTTGGTTGAAAGATGGTGGAATCAATTCTCAAGTGCCATTTGAAAGGAGAGCATTGAACTCTTGAGCCAGCTTTGGAGAAGCAAGTTGGTTTAAGTTGAGGAGCAGAATCAGCAAGGAAGGAGAGAAATTGAATTGGTTTTAAGGAACCAGTTTTGCTTCTAGTGATCATTAGATGGCGAGAACTATGAAAAATGGAATGTGAACCAGTAGCAGATTTCTCCAAGTCAGCTATCCAAGAAAGGCCAGGCGAGACAGATGTGTCATGACCACTAGGCTGTAAGGTAGACTGAGAAGGGACTGGAGAGGCAGGGGAGATTGAACCAATAGAATTACGTGGAAGAGGAGAAGTTGGGGATGCAATAGGAAAAGGTGACGTAAGGCCATGTGATAAGGTTGGAGATGTGGATGCAGGTGGTGACGGTGATGAGAAGTCAGTGGAGTGGACAGATGTCTTATGGATAGGTATAGTGGGTAAGATAATAGGAATGTTGGAAACCAAAGAAGAGGCTGTAGTTGTTGAACCCGACGCTACTGCATCAGTCATCTTAGCAAAAGGAAATACTTGTTCATCAAAGAGTACATGGCATGAGATGAATATTTTCCTAAAAGGAGAAATCAAGACATTTATAGCCCTTATGAACTCTACTGTAATCGAGAAATACACATGGACAGGAATGCACATTAAGTTTATGAGTAGAGTAAATACGTAACCAAGGATAGCAAAGACACCCAAAGACTTTAAGAAATGAATAATTAGGTGGAACACCAAACAATTTATGGAAAGGGTTGTCATAGGCAATGGTAGGAGTAGGAAGGCGATTGATATTATAGATAGCACATTCGAAGGCAGCAAACCAATAGGAACTTGGTAAATGACTATGACGAAGCAATGACAAACTAGTTTCAACAATGTGATGATGTTTTCTTGCCGCTCAATCATTTTGTTCAGGAGTATAGGAACAAGAAACTCTATGCAAAATACCATGAGTGCGTAAATAAGTGGTAAGAGCTTAAAAATCCCTACCCTAGTCGGATTGAAATGTCTTAATTAGACGATTAAAATATTTTTCCATCAATGTGCAAAATTGAATAAAGATAGTGAAGACATTAGATTTTTGACGAATAAAGTACATCCAAGTATATTTAGTATAATGATCAACAAAAATCACATAATATCGAAATCCATCAAAGGATGTAACGGGTATAGGTCCCCAGACATCCGTACATATTAAATCAAAAGGAGATAGAGACACTGAGTCAGAAGATATAAAAGGCAATTTATGATTTTTACTAACGAAACAAGCATTACATAAAGAAGGTGAAGAACAATGAAATGGAATATTATTATTGTGTAAAGTGCGTTTAACAATAGGAATAGAAGAATGACCCAAACGGGCATGCCAAATATCCAAAGAAGCAACATTAGCACAAATAGAAGGAGTGCTTTTTTTTAAAACATAATGAATATAAACCATTATTACTTCGGCCTTGGTACAAAATCACATTCGTATCTAAATCCTTGATAAGAAAATAGTTGGCAAAAAATTCAACAAACACGGGGTTAGAATTTGTGAGAGCAAAAACAGACAAAAGATTACGATTAGCACTGGGAACATGTAGTATATCATGAAATTGAAAGAGGTGTGAACCAATAGTAAATGAATTCTCACCTATATTAAATATAGGTAAAAACATACCATTACCGATTTATACCTCCTCAGGACCCTGATATTCAGAGTGAGGTGCAAGGTTTTCCAAGTTAGATGTTAGATGATAAGTGGCCCCGGTGTCAACAATCCATGGTGAGGAAGAAGTACCAGTGGTGACAAGGTGAAAGGATGGGGATGTGTTTGTGCGATTTTTATTTTTAGGAGAGGAACAGACATTGGCTAAATGTCCTATGCCTCTGTAGTTGTAGCATGTAACTTCAGTAGATAAATTACCAGAGTGTGATTACTGATAACTCAAATTCAGTACTTAGTTTTGGTTTAATTTTAGTCTAGTTTTCATTGTTTTCTAACATCTTTTGCTTTATTTTCTTGCTTGCATTTAATAATTTATCCAATTCTCAGTTGATTCTAATTTTTTTGCGAATTTGGGAGCTTTTAATGGAATTTTGTGATTTTTATAGGTACCTTACGGTTACCAGAAATTTTCTAGTAACCGTGACCCATGTATTCTGTCAAAACGCACCATTTTGAAGCTTGTCACGGTCAACATGAAAATTGTGCATAATAGGGTGGTAACCGTGACTTATGGAGTTTTCATTACAGAAGCTAAAGGAGAAGCATATCACAGTTACTAAGGATTTCATAGTAATTGTGAAGGAGGCATAATTTCAGTCCAGAATGAAGAGGAGAGTTATCTTACGGTTACTAGGAATTTCATGGTAACCGTGACCAAATTTCGAATTTCAGCTCCAAGCCCTCTCACGGTTACTAAGGATTTCATAGTAACCGTGACCTATTTTAATCAAAAGAGGTTTTTCATTAGAGGTCACGGTTACCAAGGATTTCATAGTAACCGTGACCCATGTTGACCTATTTAAGGCAGAGTTTTCTGCAAAATCGGGAGATGCAGTTTTTGGGTAATTCTTAGGTTTTAGGGTTTTCTTTTCTTCTTTCTTTGAGCTCTTTGTTCATTTTACACACATAAATACATAGATATACTTGAAAATAGGGGGATTTACACAGAAACACTAAGATTAAACATATATATATAGTTTACAAGTATAGATCTACATATTTGAAGCTCATTTTTCCTGCAAGCTTTGGAGAAAGAGATTGAAGAGCTTGGATTCAGCTGGGTTTTCTTCACCATGAATTTCAGGGGTTATTCTATCTTTTTCTCTTTTCATTTTATTATGGATTGTGAGTAGTCCTTTTTGTTGCTGGGGTTCTTTGAATCCCCTACTCATAATGTGAATCTTGAACTTAATTTGATTTTTACATGAATGGATGGTCTATTTTACATGTACTTATAGTGTATATCATTGATTTTTCGATCTATTAAGTTATTTTGTATTCGTGGATGAATGGTGTTTATCATATGTCTTGATGGGTATTGAGCCTAATAGATTTGAGTCTATGAATGATTTTGCTCAGTTTTTCTATCATGAATATCGTCTATTTTGGATGGCTCCGGAATGGGACGGTAGACCGAACTTAAGATCTTAGACCCGTGTTTAGGCTAGTTTTTGGGCTGGCTCTGGAATGGGACATTTAGCAACTAGAATAGCTGGCTCCAGAATGGGAGCTTGGGTTGAGAAGGGTTATCCTGGGTTCATTCATGTATACTTTTAGGTAACAATTTATTCACATTTGGGTATGGGGTGAAAAAGTGAACCCGAGCAACGCTTGATTTCTATAGATTTTTACACTTGCTAATTTTTTAGAATTTAATACACTAAATTTAAATTTCTCTACATTGCATACTTAAGCTTTAAAGTTACATTATATAAATCAAACAACTCATACACACAAACAATTGGGAATTCTTTAGCATACAATTAATCTTCATAGTCTGCACACACACATTTCCCTTGGGTTCGATATTGAGGGTCCTAACTATACCCCATTTTATTACTTGTTGATCTAGTGCACTTGCTAGGGTTGCAACAAGTTTTTGGTGCTGTTGCCGGAAAATTTGGCATTGTTAGTAAGCTGTGATTATTGTTTGTATGTGTTTTCTCTTCTTTATTTTGTTTTTCTTGATTCTTTTCAGGTGAAATTGGTGCATGAACAAAATAAGACAAGAGCAATTACTGCCTTTTGAACAAAAGAATGAGAGCTATTAGAGATAACGAGATGGAGGACGATCCTCCGCTTGATGAGTTTCCTCCCGAAAATGAATAAGTGCCAAGGGCACATGAACAAATGCCAGGGGCAAGAAGAGAAGAAATGCCTAGGCAAAGGACCATAAGAGACTACGCTGTGCCAAGGTGAAATGAAGATCATCGAACAATTGTATTACCGATAGGAGTACAATTTGAGCTCAAGCCAGCCACCATTACTATGGTACAGAGAAATCAGTTCTCTAGTTCAGAAGTAGAGGATCCAGCTCAGCATATCGACATATTTTTGGAAGTCAGTGACACTGTTCAAATTTTGGGTGTTAGTACAGATGCAATAAGATTGAAGCTGTTTCCATTTACATTAATTGGCAAAGCAAGAGAGTTGCTACAATTATTACCACGACAGTCAATATGGTCATGGGATCAGATGCTAGAAAAGTTTTTAATGAGATTTTTCCCTCCAACAAAGACTGCAAGCATTTGAAATAACATCATGGGGTTCCATCAAATGAATGAAGAGCCTTTTCATGAGGCCTGGGAGAGGTTTAAGAGATTATTGAGAAGCTGTCCGCATCATGAGATAGCTATTTACCAACTGATGACCATCTTCTATGCTGAAGTTACACCTCAAACAAGGTCATTATTGGATGCAGCATCAATAAAATCCTTCTTGAACAAGCTACCTGAGGACGCATTTTAGTTGTTGGATGAGATGGTGGCAAATGACTCTCAATGGACTGCCCCTAGATCAGTCCCAAGGAGATAAGGTTTACACAATGTGGATGAAGTGGCATTACTAAAAGCACAACTAGAATTGGTAAAAAAAGAGTTGAGTGGCTTGAAAGTCAAAATGTGGCTGCAGTAAATCAAGGGAGTAGACCATGTGAAAGTGAGCAAGTTATCCAAGAAGGAGGAGTTGTAGGAGATGTCAATGCATAGGCGATTTTAGAAGGAATGATCCCTACAGTAATTCATATAATCCGGGATGGAGAAATCACCCAAATTTCTCTTGGAAGGATGGGAATCAACAAGCTTCATCTTCTCAACCACAACCAAGAGCCCCTTACCACTCAAATACTTATCATAATCATGCTCAGCCCCACCAACAACAAGCCACCAATAACTAGCAAGCCCCCTATCCACCAACCCATCATCAAGGGCAAAGCTCTAATCATTTCCAACCTCAACCCTATCATCCACCGAAATTCCAATCAAGACCACCTATTCAAGAAAAGAAGCCAAATTTAGAAGACATGTTTGCTAGTTTCATGAATAGCCAACAACAATTCATGGCGAGTCAAGATTCAAGGTGGAAATCTCAAGAGCAATGGAACTGAAACCAAGATGCTTCAATGAGAAATTTGGAGACTCAATTAGGTCAACTTGCAACTTCAATGTCGAATAGACAACCAGGGACATTTCCTTCAAATGTAGATCGAAATCCTAAGGAGGAAGCCAAAGCAATCACTTTAAAAAGTGGTAAGGAGGCAGCACGAGAGGAAGAAAGAGGTAAATCACCAACTTCATCAACTGATTTGGAGGAACCAACATGGAAGGTAAGTATTTCTAACTCTAGAGTAGAGGTAGATGTGGATGCTCCAAGGAATGACAAGGGAAAGAGTATTGTGAATCCAAACATAGAGGATCTTGATATCAATAGGTTGCCATTTCCTGCTGTAGCTAGGAAGGAGAAGAAAAATGAGCAATTGGCTAGGTTTCTAGAGATATTTAAGAAATTACATATTAACTTGCCTTTTGCTGAAGCACTAGCACACATGCCCAATTATGCTAAGTTTATAAAGGAACTTTGTTCTAATAAAAAGAAATTAGAAGGGTATGGCACTGTGCAACTCACGAAAAACTGTAGTGCAATCATCATGAATAAGATCCTAGAAAAATTGAAAGATCCAGGTAGCTTTACTCTACCTTGTGAAATTGGTGAGACCTTTGTTGGAAACGCTTTATGTGATCTAGAGGCCAGCATTAACTTGATGCCTTATTCCATGTGCATGAAACTCAACTTAGGAGATCTAAAGGAAACTGGAATGAGACTTCAACTAACGGATAGATCGATGAGAAAGCCAAGGGGAGTTATTGAGGATTTACTGGTGAAGGTAGGAAAATTCATTTTTTCGTGGATTTTATGGTCATGGAAATGGAGGAAGACAGGAAGGTGCCCCTTATCGTGGGAATACCATTTTTGAACACTGCAAAGGCTTTGATTGATGTTCATGGGCAAAAGGTTACTCTTCGATTCAACAATGAAGAATTGGTGGTAGATATGAACAAGTCTTAGAAATATCCATCAAGTGACCTAGAAGAGTCAGTCTATTTCATGGACAAAATCGACGAATATGTAGATGAAGTGTAAGAAAAAGTACTACTAAATGATTCAGTAAATTCAAGCTTAATGCATTCCTTGGAAAATGAAGATTTGGATGGAGTAGAAGAAGAACAGATAGCAGCTATGGAGAAAGGATGCAAAGAGGTGAATCTAAAGCAAGAGAGAAATACTTTACAAGAGGGGGAGTTGAAATCTGAACTTAAACCTCTTCCTCCTCATTCAAAGTATGTATTTTTAGAAAACAAAGGAAAACTAGTAATTATCTCTTCTTTGTTAACAGGTGTTGAAGAGGAGACACTGCTTAAGGTGTTAAAGAAGCACAAGAAGGCTATAGGATGGGAGACAGCAGATTTGAAGGGCATTAATCCAAACTATTGCACTCATCGAATTCCTATGGAGGAAGATTGTAAACCAGTAGCTCAACCCCAAAGAAGGCTCAATCCGGCTATACAAAAGGTGGTAAAGAAAGAGGTACTCAAACTACTTGATGCAGGTATAATCTATCCAATCTCTGATAGTAAATGGGTTAGCCCAGTGCAATGTATCCCTAAGAAAGGGGGAATGACAGTGGTGAAGAATGAATTAGATGAACTCATTCCAACTCGGACAATTACGGGTTGGAGGGTGTGCATAGATTATAGGAGATTGAACCATCATTTTCCATTGCCATTCATTGATTAGATGTTAGAGAGGTTAGCTGGTAATAGGTTTTATTGTTTCTTAGATGGGTATTCGGGATACCTGCAAATCCCCATAGCCCCTGAAGATCAGGAGAAAACAACCTTTACTTGCCCTTATGGCACATTCGCCTATAGGAGGATGCCTTTTGGCTTGTGTAATCCGCCAGCTACATTTTAGCGGTATATGATGGCAATTTTCCATGATTTTATAGAGAAATTTATGGAGGTATTCATGGATGACTTTACCATTTATGGGCTAAACTTTGAGAGTTGCTTAGAGCATCTCGATTTAGTATTAGGTAGGTGTAAGAAGACCAACTTAGTGCTAAATTGGAAAAAATGCCACTTTATGGTAAGAGAGGGCATAGTATTGGGACACAAGATTTTTGAGAAGGGGATTGAGGTGGAAAAAGCAAAGATAGAGGTTATAAAGAAGCTTCCACCATCGACTAATGTCAAGGGAGTTAGGAGTTTCTTAGGGCATGCAGGTTTCTATCGAAGGTTTATTAAAGATTTTTCAAAAATTGTGAAACCTTTGTCGAATTTGTTAATGAAAGATGCTCCTTTTGAATTTAATGATGAATGTTTAGTGGCTTTTGAATTGTTGAAGCAAAGGCTTATTTCAGCTCCGGTGATCATATCTTCGGATTAGAATTTGCCCTTTGAGCTAATGTGTGATGCGAGTGATTTTACAGTGGGAGCAGTGCTCGGACAAAGACAAGAGAAAGTATTTTATGCTATTTATCATGCAAGACACATTTTGATAGGAGCCCAAGTTAATTACACCACAACTGAAAATTAGCTTCTTGCTATTGTATTTGCCTTTGAGAAGTTTCGATCATATCTACTTGGAGTAAAAATTGTGGTATGGTCTGATCATGCAGCACTAAGGCATCTCTTTACCAAGAAGGAATCCAAGCCAAGATTGATAAGATGGGTACTCCTCTTGCAAGAGTTCGATTTGGAGATTAAAGACAAGAAAGGAGCAGAGAACCATATGGCGGATCATTTGTCACGATTGGAGCATGATCATGTCGAGAAAGGAGAGATTGTGGACTTATTCCCTGATGAGCATATTTGTACATTATTTGTTTGTGAAATTTCTGTACCTTGGTTCGCTAATGTGGCAAATTTTCTCGCAGGTGGTTATGTGCCAAGGGACTTCACATGGCAGTAAAGAAAGAAGCTGCAAGCCGATGCAAAGCATTACATTTGGGATGATCCTTACCTTTTTCGTCTTTGTGCTGACCAAGTGCTAAGAAAGTGTATCCCCAATGAAAAGCAAGCAGAAATTATTCGAGCCTGTCACGGTGGAGAAGCTAGTAGACATCATGGACCTAATATAACGGTATCAAAAATTCTCTCTTCTAGATTTTATTGGCCTACCTTATTTTAATGATGTTAAATTGTTTATTCAAACTTGTGATCGATGTCAAAGGGTGGAAAATATAACTAGGAGAGATGAGATGCCATTGACCAATATGCTTGAGGTTGAAATATTTGATTTGTGGGGAATTGATTTCATGGTGTCTTTTTTGATTTCTTATGGGTTTGAATATATCCTAGTGGTAGTAGATTATGTGAGTAAGTGGGTAGAAGCTATAGCTACTAGGACTTGTGATGCAAATGTTGTCCTAGAATTCTTAAGGAAGAACATATTCATTCGTTATGGAGCCCCGAGAGCTATCATTAGTGATGGTGGAAAGCACTTTGTTAACCACCAATTCAAGGTCTTGTTGAAAAAATTTGGAGTGAGACATAAAATCACTACCACATACCATGCCCAAGCCAATGGCCAAGTTGAAGTGTCCAACCGAGAGTTAAAAGCCATCTTAGAGAAGACTGACAGTGCATCTAGGAAGGATTGGTATCTTAAGCTAGATAAAGCTTTGTGGGCATATAGGACAACCTTTAAAACACCAATAGGAATGTCACCTTTTAGGTTAGTGTTTGGCAAGTCTTGTCATCTACCAGTGGAATTGGAGCATAAGGCTTATTGGGCTACTAAGTTTTTGAATCTTAATCTTGAGAATGCAAGAAAATGCAGGTCCTTGCAGTTAAACGAGTTGGATGAGATTCGATTCTGGGCCTATGAACATGCGAAGAAGTACAAGGAGAACACGAAGAAGTGGCATGATCGTAAAATCGCCAAGAAGGAATTTGTGCTAGGAATGAGGGTACTTCTTTATGATAGCAGACTGAGGTTGTTTCCTAAAAAGTTAAAATTGAGGTGGAAAGGGCCCTATGTGCTAGTGAGAGCAGATAAATTTGGGGTGGTGACTCTCAAACACCCAAGAGATGAGAAAGAATTCAAGGTAAATGGACATCGCGTGAAGCCCTATTTCGAGCCAACATTTGAAGGTGCTTCGGTAATTGTCACTCTTCAAGACCCTTGACGGTATTTGAAAGTCCAGCTGCGGACTTGATAAATGTAGAACTACCTCTAACTCATACTTTTGAATAATGTTTTGTGTTTGTTTCTTTTTAGTAGTTGTGTTAAGGGTAGTGGTTCAAGGGTTGTGATTTTCATTCAATTTGTTTGTCTTTTTCTGGAAATTTAGTGGAGGAGAAAGGTTTGTTTAATTGTTAAAAGAGAGTGAGAGAAATGAAAATTTTCCAATAATTTTTAGGGGCTCATGGTTACTATAAAAATCATAGTAACCGTGAGGTCCCTTCAATTTAGTCCAAAACTAGAATCCGTTTTATCTCACGGTTACTATGGTTTTTATAGTAACTGTGACCAATGTCCATTTTTGTTCCAGTAGCAATGTGTGGGGTATCTCACGGTTACTATGATTTCCATGATGACCGTGAAATACATTCATTTTAGTCCAGAAGCAAATTTCATTTTATCTCACGGTTACTATTAAATTTATAGTAACCATAACCCAGGTCAGTTTTTAGTCCAGAAACTTTAGTTAAGTTACCTCACGGTTACCATGATATTCATAGTAACCATATTGTTTAAAAAAAAAATGAAACCCTACTTTTATAAAGCCCTTTTTTCCATTTCTTTTTCATTTCCTTTCATTTCATCTCTCTCTCTCTCTCTCACTTTGCTTGTCTCTCTCTTCTTCCTCCTCCCCTCTTCTTCTTCGCCATGCACCGCCGCTGGCCTCCATCATCTCCGGTAAGTTTATTTTTGTTCCCGCTTTTGTTCTTTTTCTTTCTTTTTGCTTAAATCTAGGAGTTGAATCATGGTTTCCTGTGTTCTTCTTCTTCTTCTCCGTTCTTATTTTTTTTCTTCTTCTTCGTTTTCTTGTTTTTCGTCTTCGTTATTTCATTCTTGTTAGTTAGATCTAGTGTCTATTTGTCTAACAATTTTTTTTATGATTATGGTTGTTTTTTGTTCCTTTATTTTTCCACCATCATCACAACCAAGTAAGTCTCCTTTCCTTTTTAATTATTTATATATTTTATTTTATTTTTATCTTTATCTTTATTTTTCGGGAAGTTTCTGTGTACTTTTTCTTTATTTCAATTTCTTTTTAGTAGCTTTTGTAGTTGTTTTTGTCTTTCGTTTTCATGTGTTGTTCTTGTTTTCTCCTTCCTAAATGTTTCTTTTAATTGTTTTATATAAAAAAAAAATCAAAGATTTTTGCTTTTTGATTGTTATGTTTGTTGTTTAGTTAAGTTCTTCATGTATTTCTTTTTAGGATTTATTCTTCTTTCTTATTTTTTTTAAGTAGTCATTCCTTTATTTTATTTCCTTTTTAGTTTGTTTTCCTTTGTTTTCGTTGTTTTTCCTCTGTGAGTTTTACATGTGTTTGGTTATGGATAAATTTTGTATGTAAGGTACACAGCCTACAGGTATGTTCTCGTCTCCCCTCTCAAAAATTTTTCTTTTTTTTCCTTTTTATTCTTTCTTTTACTTTCTGTGTTTGGCAGTTGACTTAGAGAAGTGATGGCATTTGTTTAGTCATTCTGTTTTGTTGTGTTTCGTGTATGTCCCTGAAGCACTTATAATTTTCACTTTCTGTCCTGTCTAATTTATGCCAATTGAGCCCTGTTTCTTTCCTTTTAGTGCACTGCATTTTAATCTTGTTGAGTATGATGAGTGCAAATTGTGAATTTTTTCTTACATTGATACATCAAAATTGTCATGCTTACGGATTTATTCCATGTTGTTCAATGCATTGCTTTACCATGATTTGGAACTATTGCATGAATGTACACTTAGTTAGCCATTCATTTATCAAGCATATCTTATACTCAAATAAGCATGCCAAATCAATAATCTTTTATCTAAGTTAGCAATTGCATTTGCATGCATGTGTATGCCCCTTTTTGTCCTTGAGGTATATAGGCTGAAACGATTCGACCTACGGGCTACTGGTTTCCAAAGGATGACTCGGTCATCGTGGTTGAGTGCCACGTACCTCTAAGGAATTTATGTGTGACATAAACTTATATATGCATTCTCATCTACTCCTACTATCTTTTTGTTTATTTTCTTCTCTCAACGTGTAAACTTTCAATCTTGTTGTTTTTGGGCAATGGCACCTAAAAGAGCTCATGCTTCCAGTTCTTCTCAAGCACCAGAAATCCTCCCACTTACCAGCCAGCCCTTACCATCTGAAGAGCATGCTAAAGCTAGTCAGCAACCACAGCCAGCCCCTGTGCAACAGAAGCCACGAAAGAAGAAAGGACCAAAAGTACCAAGCTGGGTTCCTGAAAAGATGCGGACCAACTATGACATATTTTCCAACTGTGAGTACCTGCCTTCAGTTTATCTCAATTTGAGTCTGCTGGAAAAGCTGGGAATCAAGGAGGAGATTGACAGCCACATTACAGCCATCGGTTGGGAAAGATTCTTTAACTGCAGGGAACTGGTTTATCCAAATTTGACCAGAGATTTCCTTTGTACTGTGCAATTTCATTTCGGACATGATAACAAGCCAGATATGGTGACCTTTTTCTTGGAAGGAAAATTTTATGAAGTATCTTTGGCTGATGTCACCGAAGCACTAGGATTTCCACCAGATGGAATTTATGCTTATGAAGACTATTCAAAAGACAGAGCTTGGAAAGACATAAGAGACCCGCTGATTGGAGGTCCTTATGTGGCTGGTACCACAAAATCCCATTTACTGCTGGATCATGCTTTGCGAATCTTACATCATTTTTTCCCTATGTCTTTCATGTCTCATGTGCAAAGTGAAGGGCAAATTAATCTCCCAAAGGCTCTCATTCTCTCCTCTATGGTAAGACGTTGCCGTATCAATGGCGTATACCATTGGTGGAACAAAATAGAAGAGATGCAGTAAAAGCCGACAAAAGTGAAGAAGATTTCTTTTGGTGGCTGGGTGACACTGATTGCTCGGCATTTCGAGCATCCATTAGATATAGATAAGAGCCTCCCTGCAATTGCTTTTATCGATGCCAAAATGCTGAAGAATATGAAGATCCTTGTAAATGATGCTACTACCGAGCATGGGTTCTGGCTGACCGAGAGAGAAGAGTATTTGTACAAGATGGAACGCAGCCTGTGTAATCCTCTACCTGTCCCGGATCACGATTCTGTCACTTTGTCCTCTGTCCAATATACTGCCTTGATGGACCGCATGGACACTTTAGCTGCCAATCAGGAGGAATTCAAGCATAAACAGCAGCAGATCATTGAAGCCTTGGCTGCTTTGAATGCACGGCTTGATTCCCCTGTTTCCCCGCACCCCTGAGCAGGAAGTTCCCTCTCCCCTCTTCCCGAGTTTGTGATTTATATTTGTACCTTGTTGTAGATAGTAAGTTTTTAAGTGTGGGGTGAAAGAGAGAATATTTTAATTGTACTGATATTGAATTTTAAACATGTGGATTAAAAAAATATTTGAACAATTTTTGGAAGTTAACTTTTTGTGAAGAATTTGTTTTGTGCAGATTATCTTTTCAAAGGAAGAATTTGGGATTCAAATGGCGAAAATTGTGAAACTCTTGAACCAAAACTCTTTTTAATTTTTCAGTTGTTTAGTCTTTCTTTATAAATTTTGCATTATGAATGTTCGTTAGTGTTGGTTTAATGGAGTTTGTTTTGCTTCAAGTGAATTTACTTTATGTTTTGCATTTTCCTTCTGGTTTTAAGTTTTGTTTTGTTTTAAAATCTTTAATTTAAGTTAGAATAAAAATTTTTCCATTGAGTTATTAATCACCTTACCCTTAGCTTGAGCTACCAGTTAATCTTGAATCGAATTAGCTTAGACTCGTTTTTGAACTGATAAGTTGAAAATACTGAGTAGCCAAAGAGCAATAGTTTATTCAGGAAAGATTGTTATTTAAATTGATCTCAATTAATCATATATCATTCGATTTCTTATTCAAGGAGCACTTTAGGCTAAAAAAAAGGCCAATGAGTGATAGCAGTCGAGTGAAGGAATTCTGGAATAGCTAGAATCTTCCTCATCACCCTTCGAAATGAATATTCAACTCAGATGAGATTAGGATATGATTCAGGCAGCCTTCTTTGGTAACCAATTTTTTTTAAAATGACATTTGACCTACCTTTAGTAAATTTTACCATTGTTAGCCCTTTTGAGCTTAATTGATATGCTAAAAGCATACTATTTATTTTTTTATTACACTTATGCTAAACCATGCAGCCTAAAATGCTTTTGTCTGTCCCATTTTGGAATTAGCCACTCTAGGTCGGAAAATGAAATTTGCATGTTAGGTTTGATAAATTTTCGATTATTAGTTGAGAAAAAAAAGGGGAGTTGAAATTTTTTTTAGGGATTATTAAGCTTAAACGTTCTAAATATCTTGGGACAAGGTTGATAAACAATTAATGTTTTTGGTGCCCTTCTTAGTAAGTAAATGAAAATTTCACTACATGTAAAAAAAAGTCAGTTATTATGCTGCATAAAATAAGTATAGGGTACCTAGCATTTATAAAAAGTGTCATTTTTCTTGCTTCCTACAATTTTGAGAACCCAACTAATGTCCTGAGATTAGTTTCCCTTCTTACAATGATAGAGCATGAATTTTGAAGGGGTTATTTTCTTGAGAAAGTTAGGTGAGTTGTATTTCTGGATAGTGTGGCTAATTTTATTTTTTTAACCTTATCAATTCGTTGGAGCCTTTGCCTTAACCTCAGTACAACCTTAATGTAAGACCTAGTGATTCTGTCTTGTTCTGAGTTATTTAGTAGAGATGACCCTTGTGGTTCAGGTGCTAAAGGAGAGACTTATGGCTATTCTGAGTAGAATGTACAAATTTGTCGTAATTCTCTGAGTGCTTGATTGCTGGAATTTACTGGTAATTTCAATCTTGGAAGAAAATAAATCCATTTTAGCCTCGCACACACACACGAGAAATTGTTTGATATAGATCAATTTGAGTCATTTTGATAAACTTCTTCTTCTGAGTTTCTTCTACTAAGTGTTGCTCTGACACTTCTGATTTTTCTTGTTCTAAATCGGAGTCTTGAGTTTTTCAAGATTGTGGATAATTCATTTGCTTGAGGGCAAGCAAAGTCTACGTGTGGGGTATTTTGATAACTCAAATTCATTACTTAGTTTTGGTTTAATTTTAGTCTAGTTTTCATTGTTTTCTAACATCTTTTGCTATATTTTCTTGCTTGCATTTAATAATTTATCCAATTCTCAGTTGATTCTAATTTTTGTGCGAATTTAGGAGCTTTTGATGGAATTTTGTGATTTTTGTAGGTATCTCACGGTTACCAGGAATTTTCTAGTAACCATGACCCATGTATTCTGTCAAAACGCACTGTTTTGAAGCTTGTCATGGTCAGCATGGAAATTGTGCATAATAGGGTGGTAACCGTGACCATGGAGTTTTCAGTACAGAAGCTAAAGGAGAAGCATCTCACGGTTACTAAGGATTTCATAGTAACCGTGAGGGAGACATAATTTCAGTCCAGAATGAAGAGGAGAGTTATCTCACAGTTACCAAGAATTTCATGGTAACCGTGACCAAATTTCGAATTTCAGCTCCGAGCCCTCTAACGGTTACTAAGGATTTCATAGTAACCATGACCTATTTTAATCAAAAGAGGATTTTTCATTAGAGGTCACGGTTACCAAGGATTTTATAATAATCGTGAACCATGTTGACCTATTTAAGGCAGAGTTTTCTGCAAAATAGGTAGATGCAGTTTTTGGGTAATTCTTAGGTTTTAGGGTTTTCTTTTCTTCTTTCTTTGAGCTCTTTGTTCATTTTACACACATAAATACATAGATATACTTAAAAATAGGGGGATTTACACAGAAACACTTAGATTAAACATATATATATAGTTTACAAGTATAGATCTACATATTTGAAGCTCATTTTTCCTGCAAGCTTTGGAGAAAGAGATTGAAGAGCTTGGATTCAGCTGGGTTTTCTTCACCATGAATTTCAGGGGTTATTCTATCTTTTTCTCTTTTCATTTTATTATGGATTGTGAGTAGTCCTTTTTGTTGCTTGGGGATCTTTGAATCCTCTACTCATAATGTGAATCTTGAACTTAATTTAATTTTTACATGAATGGATGGTCTATTTTACATGTACTTATAGTGTATATCATTGATTTTTCGATCTATTAAGTTATTTTATATCCATGGATGAATGGTGTTTATCATATATCTGAATAGGTATTGAGCCTAATAGATTTGAGTCTATGAATAATTTTGCTCAGTTTTTCTATCATGAATATCGTCTATTTTGGATGGCTCCGGAATGGGACTCTAGGTGTGTGGTATTTGTGATTTTAAAACTAGAGTAAGGAGTGAAATAGATGGATTTTGGGTTGCCTGGCTCTTGAATGGGACGGTAGACCGAATTTAGGATCTTAGACCTGTGTTTAGGCTAGTTGTTAGGCTGGCTCCGGAATAGGACGTTTAGCAACTAGAATAGCTGGCTCCAGAATGGGACGCTTGGGTTAAGAAGGGTTATCCCGGGTTCATTCATGTATACTTTTAGGTAACAATTTATTCACATTTGGGTATGGGGTGGATAAGTGAACCCGAGCAATGCTTGATTTCTATATATTTTTACACTTGCTAATTTTTCAGAATTTAATACACTAAATTTAAATTTCTCTATATTGCATACTTAAGCTTTAAAGTTACGTTATATAAATCAAACAACTCATACACACAAACAATTAGAAATTCTTTAGCATACAATTAATCTTCACAGTCTTCACACACACATTTCCCTTGGGTTCGATATTGAAGGTCCTAACTATATTTCATTTTATTACTTGTCGATCTAGTGCACTTGCTAAGGTCGCAACAATTACCTATAAGCCAAAAAAGACTCCTGCTGATTTCTATGTTGTTCACGCAAACGGCCACTTCGACCACGTCCGCGGCTTCGACTACGATGTTAGACTGCTGAATTCCAATCAGCAAATTGAATAGTGGGAGCAATTTGAATGGTTATAGCTTCATTAACACAATCTCATAGTAGTTGACATTCTTTATTAAAAAGCAAGCCATAAACAGAGTCTAAGGTGTGGGTTTCCATCCGTGAGTCAAGAGATCTATTGAATGGGTGATAGTCTGAACCTAAGCCCATAAGGATTGCATCAACCAAATCCTCTTCATTGAATGGATGACCTAACACTGCCAGCTGATCAAAAAGAGCTTTGGCTCGCTGAATATAGGTGGTAATAGAATTAATACCTTTTTGGAGGGACAAAATCTGAGCTCTTAAATTTCGTATCTGAGGTTTTGAACTTGCAACATAAGAACCCAACAATTTATCCTATGCAAGCTTAGCTGTGGTGACACTGACAAGTTGAGGTAGAAGAGAAGCATCGATGGAAGATAAGATCCAACTGAGGATAAGTTGGTATTTGCGTTCCCAAACCTTAAAGTCAAGATTGGCAGTGCCATTAGGTAACAGTTGCGAGGGGCTGAAATAGAGCCATCAACATGACCCATGAGACCATAGCCTTTAAGAATTGGAGTTAGTTTTGTTTTCCAGAGAAGAAAATTGGATGTGTTTAGTTTGATGGAAAAGTTTCTGATGGTAGGGAGAGATGGGAAAAAAATCTGCTGAGTGGAAACAACGACTCTAGTAGAACCAGAGGTGGCTGTAGTTTTAGTAAACATGTTCAAGAAAAATTGGTATTAAAACCCTTTTAGCTCTGATACCATAAAGATGCTGCAAAACCTACTTGTATTGTATTGAATACAATGATATATACAAGAGGATAGTTGGTTTCGACTAGGACACAGTAAGAGTCCTAAATACAGAGTGACTATAAAATACAAGAAGTCTAAAGTACAGAATTGATATATAATACAATATAAAATAAATAGAAAACTATTTCTTGTCATGTGTATCACCTGCCTTACAATAATATGTATGACTTTATCATTTTTATAGAAAGTACCTAGACAGCCAATTATGAGGTTTTCATTGCTTTTCTATCATGCATCGGTTTCTTTTCTTTAATTTTTTTTATTTCTGTATAATTACATATAAAAAAATAGCAAATGAACAGAGGGAAAGCATGAACCATCTGTGGAAAAATCACCTTAAATATTAAACAACATAATTCATAAAAGAGAAAAAAATTGAACATCTGCTGATACTAACCGGTTGTCCCAAACAAGAAATGATTAATCTCACTAATAGCTGCAGAAACTATGGCAATTACTAGATCTGAAATTAATCTGTCGAATTGATATATAATATATCAAAAGCATAAACATCATGCAATATAATAACAATTAATTGCTATAATTATAAAGCTTGATTTAAAATAACAATTATACCTTGAAATTAATATATGTATAAATGGAGAGTATGTAATTTTAACCAAAAAAAAGAGAGAGAGAATGAAGTCTAATACCTCAATCTCAGTTGCCTTGAAGTCCTCTTGAAGAACAGATTGCAAAGTAGAAATAACAGTCTACATGACAGCAGCAGCATGCACAATTAGGGCCCTTACAAATATAAGGTCAATAATGACGGAACAAGCAAGATATTGTAAAAATCATCTACAAGCATTTCCACTGATTGGAAAAATAATCAAATAAGAAACCAAGAATCTATAATGTTAATATGATAATTCAGAATATAATAAAGCTTTCTCAGAATTCAATATTTTATAGTTAAAAAAAAGGATCTCTACAGATAATAGTATTGCCTTATACTAAAATCAATTTATATTCATTTTAAAATTGCTAAAATATTACTTTACTCAACCAAAATAAATAAAATCAACTTATGTGGATTTTAATTTATCAAGCGTTTAAACCAAAATAGCTTAGCAACTTGTGCTGCAAACTCTGTTAGTTAGTCTTGAGTTTTTCTTGCCAATTATGTATGAAGCTTCAACAAAATTGATAAGTATGATGGGACAATATAGGCATTTATGGTTAAAAATTGCAATCTAAATATAACAGAGACAAAAAGGACACAAGTATAGATTGCAATGTTATTATATTAAACGAGGTTTTCTACTGATTCTTATGGTTAGTCTTAGGCTCTTGAATTGGTATTTGCTTTTCACTGCTAATTCCTAGCTAATATGTGCTTTCTATCTATGTTTTCCAGTCAATTTTGTGTTCAATCAGGTATCTTAAACGAAATAGTTAATGTAAATTGAAATTGGAAGTCCCGTAAGTATCTTCAGTCGAATAGGTGGCTACAAAGTTGACTACGAAGAGAATTACAAGCTCTTTTATAGGTCTATATTTCACGTTATATATGTGCTATTGCTATTGTTGTAAATTTTGAGAAATCATATTTAATGTTTTGGTTTATTATATTTATGTGACTAAAAGATGATAACCAAACAAAATATACAACAATTGAACATTGAACAATAAAATGAAAAGCTTCAAGCAGCAGTAAACAATGAAATCCTCAATTTTCTTAAAAATGTGCAGCCTGAGATAATAATAAGCAAAAAAAAAGTGAATATATAGCTCACTTCATATTACAAATTAAATCATTTGAAATATAATGCTTTTACATATGCAATATAATCATTTCAGGTGACAAGATAACAGAGCCAATACAGAGCCATCGATTAAAACCCTAAGACTGAGTATAAACCAGATTATAAGAATTTGAGATCAAAACAAACAACAGCAACAAAAGAGCAGAAAAGGTTACCTTAAACTAAACAAAGATCATTGCCGGCTTTAAGTTCCTATACAGGCAGAAACCAAAAGGCTTAATAAGTCCCCAATCCAAACAAACAATCAAACAAAAAATCCAATAGATATAAACAATTTTCTTATAGTTTGATTCTAATATGAAATTTCAGCTAAAAAATGGCCAATGCACTTCTACCCAGCTGAATATTGGTAGTTACTAACAATTAGATTACAAGTAGAAGAGAAAGAAGGGCAAACAAACTTGAATATCTTCTTTATGAATAGCCTCTGTTTCAATCGAAATTGCCTCCAAAAGCTCAAAATTTGAGTTTAAATAGAGGAAATCATGAACCGAATCAAGGAAATCGTTTCAAATTTTATTTTGATTGCAACAATCCAACTTGGTTGAGATAAATAAGAAGAAATCGAAATCAGATTTTGATATTTGTGAGTAGAGTATACAAGAAGTCAAGAAGAAAAAGAAAAATAGATGAAGCATGAGATGAAATTCGAAGAGAGTATGTGAGTAGAGTATGCAAGAGATTAAGAAGATAAAAAAAAATAGTAGAATCGGAAAGGATGTCGTTTTCGCAAAATAAGACGTATTTTTTTATGGAAAATGAAAACTTTGGAGAACATATAAAAATAGTTCTCCAAATTTTTTTATATTTTAGAAAATAAAAAAATTATTTTTTATTTTCGATTTGAAAAAATTACATTAAATGAATATAATTTTTTATTTCCTATTTTTATAGAAAAAATTTCGAGAAAATAGGCCTGTTTTTCACAAGTAAATATGGCCTATATTACTATAAAATTTAGTGAATTTCAATATCAAATACGTTTGAAATAAATGAAACTAAAGTTGTAGGTAACAATGGAGAGTTATTTGGTACATTGTGTGTGTTGTATGCAACATATGTGGACTATTAAATAAAAAATAAATAAGATATCATTTTTAATCTAAGGATTCATATAAATTGCAACTACGGTTAATATACGTAAAAGACTTTTTAAAGGAGAAAGTTATATAATATCCTAAGATATCATAGAATACAAATGTTTGTATGTACAGCCGCCAATCGTACAAGAAGAAAAAGGTGTACGAATGTAGCTATTATTGGCTCCACTAGCGGTTGAAACCGCTTCTATGATCGTTAAATGATGCTGTATAAGCGGTCTCTATTTTGTAGGGGTAGTTTAGTAAAACTTGGCGTTAGATACGTTTGCAGTGGCAATCATTGTGGAACATTTTTATAAATAATACATTAAAAAATTAGAAAAATGGAATATTTCAAAAAATAAAATAAAATTGGTGTTTTTCAGTTAAATCTGCAGATTTGACCTGTGATAATAAACACAGAACAACAGAGTGCAAAAACAAAAATTTTAAAAATTTTTAAGTTAACAAATTACAAGAAGTTGTTGCGATTTCATAAAGTATTATAAATTTTGACAGTGCGGTACATTTTGTTTTTGTTTTTTTACTTTTCAAATATGTTTGCAATGCTAACAAGTATACATAATTATTAAAATCGAATCAGATTAATCAGTTGAATCGATTTAATCACAAATTAATAGGCTAATTAATTGGTTCAATTATATAAAATTGAATTGATAAAAAATCGAAATTGACCGAAAAAAATCGAATTAAATCGAAAAATCGGAAAACCGGATAAAATCGAATTTTTGACTAAAAATTACAAAAATTATAATTTTTTGTATTTTTCACCCCCCATATATATATATATATATATATATATATATTCCATTATTTATTTATTTAAAAAATTAGTATTTTAAATTTTAAATATGTCAATTAATAATTTAATATATTTATTATATATTTGATTCATTGTAATCAAATATATATATATATATATATATATATATATATATACATTAAATTTTTATTATTTATTTATTTAAAAAAAATAGTATTTTAAAGTCTAAAGATATCACTTAATAATTTAATATAATTATTATCTATTCGGTTCATTATATATATATATATATATATATAAAATTTCATGATTTATTTTTTTGAAAAATGTAGTATTTTAAATTCTAAAAATGTCACTTAATAATTTAATATACTTATTATCTATTTGGATTTATTGTAATTAAATATAATTATACTCATATATGCAATATTAATATTTTCTGTGTTTGCTTCATTAGTACTCCATTTAAATTTTTTTTTTCATGATATGATTATATTTTTATATTTCTAATATATGATATTCAAAAATACATAATTAATTACTTATAATAATAAAATTAAAATTATATTTTGTAACTTATTATTAGGATATTTGTGACATATATTGATGTTTGATGATTTTTTTTTAATTTTTATATAATAGTATTTATAAAATTATAATATTTTAAAAATAAAAAAAATCCGGTTGAACTCGGTTGAATCGATCGAACCAAAAACCCCCAGCCTCGTCGGTTCTTTATCCGGTCCGATTTTAATAACATTGCAAGTATACTAGATCGATAAGTAATAAAGTAGGTTATAGTTAAAATCCACAAAATATCAAATCCAAGGGATAAAGACTGTTTTAAGCTAGATATCTAGAGTTGAGCGAGTTAATCTAAGATAAATTTCCAAATTTTTTATTGAGAGAGCGTCCTAAATCTAATTAACAAAATAAATAAATAACGAAGATAAAACTAATTAAATTAGAGATTAAAACATTAGTTAAAATATTGTTCGGGTTCACTCATCTATCTCATACCCAATATAAATTAATTTTACCTAAAAACATACATGAATGAATTCGGAATAACCCTCTTAACCCAAACATTTCATTCCAGAGTCAGCTATTCTAGTTACTAAACGTCCCATTCCGGAGCTAACCGAACAACTAGCCTGAGCACGAATCTAACATCCTAAGTTCAGTTTGTTGTCCTATTCCGGAGCCAAGTAATCAAACTCATCTATTTCACTCCATACTCTAGTCTTAAAATCACAAATACTGCACATCTAGAGTTCCATTTCGGAGCCATCCAAAATAGAAAATATTCATGATAGAGAAACTGAGCAAAATCATTCACAGCATCCAATTCTTTAAACTCAATACCAATCAAGACATATGATAGGAATCATTCATCCATGCATGAAAGATAACTTAATATATTGAAAAACCATGAGATACAAGTAAGTAACAGTGAAATAGACTATTCATTCATGTATAAATCAAAATATGTTCAATATTCACATTGTGAGTAGGGGATTCAAAGATCCCCAAGCAACAAAATTACAAATTAAACATAAATAAAGTAAAAAGAGAAAGAAAAGAGGAAACCCATGAAGCCATTTATAGCTTGTGAAGCTCCAATCCGAATCCAAGTCTTCTCCTTCAAAGCTCCAGCAAAATGAAGAACAAAGCTTAAAGTAAATGCAGAAAATTGAATCTAACCCGAACCTACATTGGAAATAAATCTAATATAAGGTTTACATTGAATTAAATCTAACCTATAACATAAAATGAAGGGAAAACACGAGAAAATTGAAGGAAAAACCCCTAGGTCTAAGTGTGGCGGCTCTCCTTACTTTTTCCCCTTTTTCTCTCTTCTGCCAAAAAAATACAGCTTTTATAGAGATCTGTTGATGGCCACGGCTAAGATAAAAGTATCCCAATCGTGTCCAGTTAGATTAGGCATGGCTGAAATACTTTTGTCTCAGTCTTGTGCATCTTCTGGACTAAAAAATTCGAGTTTTGCATTGGCCACGATCGGGACAAAATGGTCGCAGCAGCGGCCCCTAAGAGAAGAAAAATTACCAGTTTCTTAATATTTCACCGTTGGATCGAGCTAAAATTTTAACCATAGCTTTTTAACATCTTGATCTACATTTTCAACGGTGGAGATTGGATTCTGATGTTTGTAGATCATTCTGAAAAAATAAAATGGTGCAAATTGGGGATTCTTCAAGGGGCATAGCTGGGACCATTTTGTCTCAGTTGTGCTCTAGGTCATTTTTCTGCATAAGAGTCAAAATTATCCAATTACACTCCATAAAATATTATAAATCTCAATATAATTTCATTTGGCACAAAAAGAGAAAGTTATTACACAAAACACTGAAAATTATGTAAAATAAGACATAAATACAAATAAAAATATAATTCCTTCATTCTTTTTTATTTGTCAATTTTGAATAAAATTTAAATTTTATTTATCTGTAATTTTTAAACTTTCAATGTAATTTAATTAGCTTTTTTAATTTATTTTTTTTTTCAATAAAGTCAGAACCAATTAAATTTTATAATTTAGTTTTAATCACGTAATTTAATACTAAATTTAAGTTTATTTATTATTTTTAATTTTAGCAAAAATAATAAAAATAATTGATAAAAAAACGAAAAAAATATTAAAATTAAATAATAAAATTGGAGTTATCAAAATATAAATAACAGAAGTTTCTGGATGAAAATTTTACTTTTAACCGCAATTTTACTTTAATTATGGCCATCTGGTTATTGCTAACAATTAACTATCCCAGCAACATTGATTTTTACCTTTTTCATGAATCATCTGTTTCACCCTGGTATAGTGTTGTTCATTACGTTTGTGTGCTGAAAACAAAAGGAAATATTTAATATTAGTTTATTGTATTACTTTAGCTTCTCTCTCTTTTGTTTTTTTTTTTTTTTGAATAATAACTTTAGCTTCTCTCTATCGGACACTTTACTATCCCATCTAAATTATTTGTTATGAAAACATAGTTATATAATATAAATATAAAAAATATATATTTTTATAAGTTACAAAGTTTTTATTTCTAATAAAAATTAAGAAATAAAAATATATTTATAATTTAATTCATTTAACATAATTCATTTGAATGATAATCTAATCTGACTTGATCTATTTATAGATTTTTTTTTATTTTGAATTTTTTTTTAAAAATTTGAAAATTTGGTACTACAATATATTTATTTAGGTTCTTAATGTATTAAAAAATGACAATTTTTTTTATCATTTTATGTTAGTGTCTTTTCCACTGTCATAAGTGTCTTTTGCAAATAAAAAATATCACACGCATAGGGATGATCACGGGGAGGGGATTCCCCGGCTCCGGCGGGGACCCGCCCCGAACGGGACGGGGAATCCCCGAATTTTCCCCCCGCGGAGGCGGGGACGGGGGGAAAAAAATCCCCGTTATAACATCGGGGACGGGGACGGGAAATGAGATATCCGCCCCGCGGGGATCCCCTCCCCGCAATTTTTTTTTTAATTTTAAAATATAATATTTTATAAATAATTATAATTAAAATTAAAATATAACTTAATTTTATTACTTAATTTTAAATTTATGAATGATTAAAATTTATATTATGATTAATTTTAAATTTTTTATTTATTAAATGTTATATTTTAATTTTAATTATTTATAAAATATTATATTTTAAAATTAAAAAATAAAAAATTCGGGGATGGGGATTCCCGCGGGGGACGGGGGGGATTTTCCCCCCGTTCTAGATTCGGGGGCGGGGACGGGGAATCCCCGATCCCGGGCGGGTCAAGAAGTGGGGATGCAATTTCCGGCCCGGTTCCGCCCCGTAAGCATTCCTACACACGCACCTGCCATTTTTTATACAAAAAAAAAGATATCATTTCACTGAATATGTTAAAAAACGGCACATTTAAATATTTAATTGCCATTTTCTATAATAGAAAAGGGTGCAATTTCATTTAAGCCATGGGCCTGCACGCATGGGGCCACACTGATGGAAAACAGCATTAGCTATTGACTACAGCTGCAATAATTGAAAAATTATTATGCGCTGCAATAACACCACAATAAAATTTGTGACTACAACTGCAGCAGGAATCTGTATAAATTTTTTTTAATAAAGGCTTTAAAATGCCAAAATCCAACCCTCCCCTTCCTATTTTCAACCTTCTCTTCTCTCCCCTTAAGTTCATCTTCCTTCCATTCTTTCTCCCTTAATCTTAGTTTCATTATTTACATTTCAACATTTTAATCTTATTGTTGAAGAAATTTACATTTCAACATTTTCATCTTTATTACAAACGATTTTGGTGAGGTTTATAAAAAAGGTAATTTTATGTGAATACATTATAAATTTAATTTAATTTGTAATCAAAATTTAAGTTATTACTAACTTTTATTTTCATTGTTGTATTGTAGGTGTCGTTAAGTGTGCAATATATTTCCGTCAATATTTTTAAAGGTAAGTTATTATTATTTAATTTATTTGTGAAAGATAGCTTTAATTTATTTTGTAAATGCAGCATAAGTTTGTAATAATTTTTTTTACAATAAGAAACATGTAATTCGTATGAAAAAATTAAAAAAAAATTATTAGGTATCTGCATATATATTATGGCCCAATTAAAAAAAATGTGTTCACTAATCAATTTTTTTTTTATGTTTTTTTGAAATATTTAAAATTCATTTCGATATTGTAGGTGCTTTGAGGTGTGTAATATATTTCAGGTCAATATTTTTAAAGGTAACATATTATTAGTTTATTTTATTTATTTTGAAAAATAGATTTAGTTTAAACTAAGATAATTAATTTGTAGAGCAATTAGTTGTTTGAATTTATGGTTTATTAAGATAAATTATAATCGTCAATATTTGTAAAACAATTAATTGTTTGAATATTATGTAAATATACTATATATAGTTTTTACAAGTTAATTGAAATTGAAATTGAAATTTAGAAATGAATTAAAATTATAAATTTAAAAGATTAATATAAAAAAAATTTAACGAGTTATGAAGGGAACTAAAATTTTAGTTTGGACAAGTAGTGTAAAATATTTATATAAATTTTATTTTTAAAAGAATAAATATTTAAAAAATTAGCTCAATAAAATGAAAAGATTTTTTAGTGAGTTTTAATTTTATGGATAATTATTTTTTATGGCTAAAATTAGTAAATGGATAATTTTATGGCTAAAATTACCACCATCTATCTTTCATGAGATATCCTTTCATTATAATATTTTATATTTTTTTACTTATTTTAATAATGTGATCGCATATTTTCATAACCTTTACAATTTTACTATTGTACAATTAATTCCATTTTTGCTTGATAATTGCCTTTGAAATATCACTCATCATTGCTGTTGGGACTAAATATGTGCACACAATCTATAATGTAAAATACATCAAAATAAATGTTATTTAAAAAAAATTGAAAATTGAAAATTTCTTTTTTATTATAATTTATGAAGTTAAAATAAATTATGTTATTTTATTAAATTAACTATTTTCAAACTATTATTTTATTAAAAAAATTACAATACATGCATCAAGTTCCACATAAAAATATACATAAATTATAAAAATAAACATAAAAATTATATATATATATATATATATATATATATATATATATTATAAAAAATATACATAAAAATTAATATTTTATAATTCCTACATTATTTGAAAATATTTTATAACTAATGCAACAATTAATTAATTTCGTCAATAAAAAAATTAACTATAAAATTTAAAATCATATATAAATTTGAAACACGTTATAACATTCTAAAAAACGAATGTTCAAATCAATACCGATTGATAAATTTTTTCTTGCTATATAACTATTTATTTAATTATAATTTTCTCATCCTAAAAAAAAATATATATCAATTTTCAGAATAATAACAAATAAAATTTTCAAATTTATGTACATTAATTAAAATCATTTAAAATAAAAATAATAATAACTTACCTTCATAAATATTGATCGGAATTATATTGTCAACTTAACAATACCTACAATTTAAAAATAAAAATAAAGTTAGTTGATAATTATGAATTATGACTATAATATAATTGCATTTTAATGTCTTTAAATTATTAATATAGTGTTAATTTGTTTAATTTTATGTTTAATTTCTTAATTTCCATTTTTGTGGATTAAATTGTAATTTTTGGTGTTTTTAGGGACTTAATAGAAGAAAGACGAAAATTTCATGGCAAAAGGAGAAATTGTTTAACTTAAAGATTTTTGAATAGTTCAAATCATATAGTCCAGAAGCCAGTCACTCTGTGGAGTGAATTCTCACTCTACCGAGTGAAGCATGAGAAATAGGGCAACAGAAAAGGTTCACTTAGTGGAGTGAATTTTTACTCTATCAAGTGGAAAGTTTGTTGAAGAATTGGATTACGACTCTGCTTTCAATTTCATTAAAATTCAATTCCTCTCTCATTTAGGAAATTTGGAGACATCAAAAATTCTTCTTTAGAGGTTATATAAGAACACCTAAGCACCAAACTTGGGGAGGAGATAATGAATTACGAATTTTATTATTAGTTTTGCCCTATTTTAGTTTTTTTCAATTGTACAATACTTTTAACTTAGTTTTCTTTTCTTTTTGGTTTTCAATTCTTTAAAGATTCAAGCTTTCTACTAGTGTTCCAACAAGTCATCAAGAGCAAGTTTAAAGTTTCATAAGTATTGTATTTCTTTAATTTATTTTTGTTTTGTTTTAATCATGTTTGGTAAGTAGTTTTCTTTTCTTTTTCTAAAGGATTCTTAAGCCGTCATACTTTTATGGTAATGATTTGCTAGACACTAATTATTAGTTATAAATTAAAATTTGAATACCAAAAATTAATTTTTACTATATTCACATAATTTACCTTTTTTGCAACCTTCAACAAAATTTTTTACAATAATTTTAATAAAACTTTTTTAACTATAATTAATTATTGAAATTTAAAGAAAAAGAAAGCAAAAATGAGCAAGAGCAAAAATGAGAATGAAGTTGCATGTTTTTCGGATGAGAATCAATATGAAGCAACATTTGAAAAAAAAAAATTCAGAACCCGTGTCCTAGAGCTCGCGAAAATTACTGTATGCTGCTAAAGTGTACAGTAATTACTGTGTGTTGCTCCAACTTTTTTATTAAAACAATAGAAAATATCAAATGTCAGTGCTGTTTTTAACAGAGGTGGGCCCCACAACGTTGATCAGCTTGACTTCAAAAACCACCACATGTTTGTGCTATTTTTGTGCAGAGAAGGCCCCACGCGCGTATGCCCGTAGCTTAGATGAAACGGCGCCATTTTTTACTATAGAAAACGGCAATTACATGTGCCATTTTTTAGCATGCCCATGTCATCGTAAAACAATGTTTTATTTTATTTTATTTTTTATATAGAAAACGGAAGGTGGGTGTGATGTTTTTTAACATAAAAGATACTTGTGGTAATGAAGCCCACACCGACACAAAATGATAAAAGAGTTATTTTTTAACACGCTATTAACCTAAATAAATATATTATAGCACCAAATTTTTAAGTTCTTTTAAAAAAAATCGAAACTAAAAAAACTTATTTATAATCTGTAAAATTCTATACAATTTTGACTCATTTCTATCATAATCAAGTCATTTTCCACCTACATAAATAATAGGTATATAACATTTTATTGTAAAAAATAACAATTCTTATGAATTTGTCTCAATTTTATTTAATATGGTGTATGGAGTACAACTGATAATAAATATACTTTTTATTTATTTATTTATTTATTTTTAGTTTAACTCCTAACCCCATATATATACATAAAGCATTAAGAATATAGAGAAAAAAAAAAAGCAAATGATTTGAATTTGAAGCATACAATCCATTGGGCCCAACTAGACCCATGTCCAGGTATAATTTGAAGCAAGAAAGCAAAACTTGAGATGTGAGGGTGTAGGGCCTGCAGAGAGGAAAGAAAAAGAAGAAGAAAGAGCAACAGGCATGTCAGCAGAGACAAAGGCGAGAATGGATATTTGAAAGTAAATTTTTCTATTTATATTTGAAAAAAAAAAAAAAAGAAGTAAGGTGGTTATACCGTACTATTACAGTTTCAGGTCATGTCAGCAATTTTGGCCGAAAAATATTAATTTTTTAAATAATTTTTAAAAAATACTATTTTTCAAATATTTCTTCTAAAATTCGTTATCTATAAAAATATCTCAGTTATTCTAGTAGCATCTGAATATACATATACATATTTTTCTTTTTATATTTTCTTAAAAAATAGTAATTTGATATGCGTACATCTAAACTGTTAAATTGCATGCGTCGTAATAATCGAATGATTCAAATACGCATATATCAAATCACATTTCCTTTAACCATTCATATTCACTACATTATAAGAAAATATACTAAACAGTAAATAAAATATCACGGGGTAAAATAACTCTAGAATTGCATAAAGTCTTATATTCCAATCATTTGTGACATATCCATTGCAAGTAACGGATTTAAAACTTACAAGAAATCTGCAGCTTATATATGCTAAAGAATGCATAAACAAAATGTACCATCCACTGTATTTCAAACGCAATCAACACTACTCAAAAGCATAAAATATAAATCTAATATTAACTTGAATTTGGAGAAAATATATTATAAAGAGAATGCATATGTCGGTCGCTACTTTGGCTTAATTTAAAACGTATTTGAATATTTTATCCAAAACTGTATCAAAAACCATATTAAATTGTACCGTACTATTATTGAACCGAATTTGATTGAAAGAATCAATATTTATTAATTATTATATATAATACTAATAATTTATGTATAAATATTATTCATAATTTTTATTCTATATGTACTATATAAATTTAAATTTATAATTATTTACATTAAATATTTTAATACACAATATTAAGATAATAATTAGTTAATAAATTAAACTAAATATTTTAATTATGATAAGAAAAATTTAACTATTATAATAATTATTATATCTTTCTGTAAATGAATATGTAACTAAAAAAATTGTATTTAATTTAATTGACCTTTAATGTAACTCAATTATTACTTAATTTTTCTTTTTGTACAAATATATATGTGTGTGTGTGTGTTAGGAGTCTAGTGCACAAATATACATTAATTCAATAAACGAGAGGAAATATATTTACCTCTTATAATGCATAAACTTTTGAGAAAGCAGAAGCACAAAATCTTTTATTTTTGCGTCACTGGCTGGGCCTTTGACCGCAAACTATTACGCTTGGAAAAAGACAATGAATTCATTGTCTAAAAGCCTCTTGAAGATACCGACAAAGATGAAATGGAAGAAGAGAATTCTGATACATAAACCAAAATTTTGCGGTCAGTTTCAATAGCCTCAAATAGGTTTTTCAATCACCTTTATATAAAGGTTTTCCAGAGCCATAACCCTAGTAGAATTCTCATTTCTTTTTGAATTAGGAATAGATAATCCTAAATTAATTAGGATAAATACAAACAGAGTAATGGGTGCACCCAAACTTTATTATCTTTCACTCGCACATGATAAAACGTTTTTCAGTTAATATCTTCAATTATACAGGTAGACAAATCGTGTGACCAGCATACATCGAGAACACTAGTACTACACACCTATTAGGGATATATATCATCTCGAAAATAAAATCCTTTTTTATTACTTATGCCTAATCCCAAATTGCCTTCTCACATTTACTGTTTTAACTCATGATCTCATAAAATAATTTTCATATTTACTATTATGTCTTTACCCACAGAGACTATATTAGGTATGTTGGTGAACCACGAAACCATTAAATGTGATCGAAAAGCTATCTTCTCTTCTTACTATATCCCATCCATCATGATTTAACTCGTTTTTCTAGTTAGATCCGCCAGGTCAAATTTATCTCTTGACCTCTTGGACACTAACTAAGCTAGCCACACTGAACCATACTTTAGGGATAAGTTAAGGGTTTTAAGGGTCGATATCCAATAGGGTCTCACACTGGGGAAAGTTAGGATCATTTATTTATGAAATTCCCATCCCTTAGTCACTTAAGCACACATGGTATGAAACATGTGTTATTGTGTTCTTTCATTCCCTTTAATGAGTGCATGTCTTGCAAAATATATTTCAACACTATACAGAAGAATAAGTTTGTGATGTACTAAAACATTCAACTTTAGTCCTCCCACTTTAGGACTACTTTTGGCTTTTGGACAAAATATGGTAGTTGCGTTTAACTCACCATGGGATCACACATAATCCAAATTTGGATCTTAATCTAAAGCATACAACCTTATGTATGTCTTTATGTTGCACTTTAACAAGACTAATCTTGTATTTTCTGCAAAATGGCACTTTTATTTTGAATAGGCTTTCGAGCTTTGTCATATATTAAAAATTTCACCTCATCTTAGTTTTTATCAACTCATTGGCAAAACTAAGGTAAACACTCGTATGAGTGGGTTACTTCTCTGTCTGACATACTCTATCTCATAATCAATAACAGTAAATATTCACACTCATGTATTGCTAATAATGAACTTAATTATTATTCATAAATAATAATGTTAAGGGATTACATAAGAAAACAATACAACTTAAATCCTATACAAACCCTGAGATCTAATGTGTCTCTCAAACACATCTCTTGATACCGGTTTAGCTAATGGATTTGATATCATATCTTGCATTGAAATGTATTATAAGTTCACTTCTCCTCATGAATAATATCTTTTTGTAATGACACTTAATGTCGATATGTTTAGTCCTACTATGAAATTTTGGATTTTTGATATAAGATATCGATGACTAACTGTCACCGGTTCCTTTAATGCAGTTACTCTTAAATGGTTCATAAACCTTTTTAGCCAAATTGCCTTTTGTATTGCAACTGAAGAAGTGACAAATTCAGCTTCCAATGTAGATAGGGCTAAACGGGTTTGCTTTTTGCTACTTCATGAGATGGCAACCTTGCCAAGCAAGAATACATAACCTGAGGTAGATTTTTTCTTATCCACATCACCTCCCTAATTAGCATCGACATATCCTTTTAATTACAAATCATTGCCTTGATAACAGAGAGAATATTCTGTGGTACCTTTGAGGTATCTAAGTATCTTTTTTATAGATTTCCAATTTACTTTGTTTAGGTTGGACTGATATTTACTTACCATGCCTACTACATAGCATAGATCAGGTCTTGTACACAACATTGCATACATTAGGCTACCCATGACAGTGGCATATAGAACATTCCTCATGCATTCCATTTATTTTGGTATTTTAAGAAATATAATCTTGCTAAGAAACTGATCTTGGCAATGGGGTTATCAATGGGTTTACAATTTTGCACATTAAACTGTTTAAGGACTTTGTTGATATATGTCTTTTGTGAAAGAGACAACAATATTCTCGAATGATCTCTTGAAATCTTAACTCGGAGAATGTAGTCTGCTTGATCCATATCTTTCATTTCAAAGTTGGAAGACAACCAATCTTTGATTTTATTTATATACTCTTTGTCATTTCCCACTATTAGTATGTCATCTATATACAATGCTCAAATGAGAAATTTATTTTGAGAGCTTTTGTAGTAGACATAATGGTCTTCATCAATCATGTTAAACTCATTCGACATGATCATATAATGAAAGCTTAAATACTACAATCTTGAAGACCACTTAATGCTATAGATTGACCTTTTCAATCGATAAACCTTATTTTTGTTGCTTTTTTCAATAAAACCTATAGGTTATTTCGTGTAGATTTCTTTGTTTAATCATCTATTGAGGAAAGTAGACTTTACATTCATTTAATGTAGCTCTAGGTCCAAACTAGCCATTATGGCTAAAATTAATTTTATAGACATAAGTTTTATAATAGGTGAGAAAGTCTCCTCATAGTCAATCCCTTCATGTTGTGTAAATCCCTTAATGAATAGCCGAGCTTTGTACCTTTTGATACTTTCATCAGCTTTTTGCTTTATTTTAAAAATTCACTTATTTCCAATTGGTTTGCATCATTTCGGTAGATCAACCAGTTTCCAAACTTGGTTTGATCTGATGGATGCCATTTCTTCTTCCATTGCTTTAATCCATTTTCTTTAGTTAGGTATGAAAAGCTTTTTTTTTTTACACTTTTAGGCTCCCTTTCATCTTATGGGGTAATCAAAAGAGCCTCGTTTGATCTTTGGATCTCAAATCATTGGCGTGGAATATTTTTCCTTTTAAATTTTTGCAGTTTTGCTTCTTGATAAACATATCTCATATATTCACCGTAATTTGGAATGCTCCTACTGGGATTGAGCTCTATGCTCCTACTAGAGCTAAGGACACTTCCATTCAAGTAAGGATCCTAAATTTTCATACTCTTACTGGAGTCAAGAATACTCTCACTGGAGTAAGGATCCCGAACATCTAGATCGTTAGGAAGAGGGTCTTGACCTTCTTCCTCTAATTTCCTTTCACTTGAATGGAGTGATCCTGATGGTTTTGGTAACTCCAATTTAATGTTTATTTTCAGTGTATTTTTGTCTCTATGTGTGTCTCGTTTTGTATGTTTTGTGTGTTAAATTCCTCTTTTTTGTGCCAAATGGAATTATTTTGAGAAATATTAAGTTTTGGTATACTTAATGGTGAAATTTTGACTTTTTATAGAATTTTGACCTGGCACACGATAGAGACTAAATAGTCTCCCTTGTGTGCCCATGTAGATTTGTCAAAATAAACCATTTCACTAATGTACATGGCAGAGACTAATCAATCTCCGCCATGTGCCAAGCAATTTTTGAAGAGCTTCAGTCCAGAAGGGTACACATGGTAAAAAATAAATAGTCTCTACCATGTGTCAATGCTAGAGTATTGTTTTAATCGGTTGCACACAGCAGAGACTAAATAGTCTTTGTCGTGTGTCACCTCAAACACTATAAAAGCAAAATTTTTGTTTGGTTCAAAGAGCAGTTTTTAAGTTATAGAACGTAATTTTTAACTTTTTTTGCATTCTCTCTTTAGATTTTTAGGATTTTTAAGCTTTGTTCTTATTTTAAAAACTTCATTTTCATTAAGGTTTTGTAGTTTCAAGATTAAAAACATCATTTTTAGTTTAGTTTACAATAGTTTCAACTTTTGTTTCAATGAAGACTTGCTTAGATTAGAGGGAAGAAACTACTCCAAATTTAGATCCATCTTCAACAAATAGGTTTAAAAGTCTCATTTTCTTTTATCTTTGCTTTTATTTCTATATATAGTGAGTAGTCTTTTAGTTATTTGGGGATCTTTGGATCCTCATACCCATGTAAGACTATGAAGTTTATTTGATTAAATATATTTTTAGATGTTTCTTTTTCCTTATGATGATTTTGATATTGGTCTTATTCAAGTATTTATCTATTACCTTATTCAAGTTTAATGCGTTTATGCTTGTTTAGAGTAAATATCATGTATGCTATATTTTTACATGCTTTAACTGTATCTTTGATGGCAATTCCAGAATAGGGGCTATTAGATCTATAGTTGATACATTATAGATCTAGAAACATATGGGAAAATGAATGGGAATTGAATTGGTTGGCTCTAAAATAGGAAGTCAATCCATATCTAGGATTTATTAGACATGTATTTAAGCTAGTTATTGGATTGGTTCTGAAATGGAAAATCGGGTAGTTAGAATAGTTGGCTCCAGAATGGGAAACTTGGGTTTAGTTGGGTCATCCATATGTGAATCATATAAATATTAAGTTAAAAATATGTCTTGCATTAGGTATGGGGAGGATTAAATCCTTAAATAGCATTTTTAGTGATTGTTTTATTCAAGTTTTTATACTTTATTTTTACCGCCATTGTTTACTCTGTAATTTTAATTTATTTTACTTTAATTTTGTCACTTAAGTTTAATAGCTATAGTCCTAATCAACAAACAAATTAGGAAATTCTTTACACATATTTGTAATCAATTAAAGTTTAATCACATAATCCAATCTCTAGGGTTCGATAATTTTTGGATTCTTAAAAATACTCCATTATATTACTTGCCAATTCAATATACTTGTTGAGGTCATGCTGCCTTATCAACAGTATTTTGAGCTAAAATCGACGACGATCACCATGGTTCAAAGGAACCAATTTTTAGAATCGGTGATTGAGGACTCGATATAACACTTGGATATCTTTTTAGAGATAAGTAACACGGTTTAAATACAAGGGGTATTAATGAATGCAATATGGCTAAAGCTATTTCCTTCTACACTCACAGGAAAAGTAAAAGATTGACTATCTATGCTTTTGAGTCAGTCCATTAGATCTTAGGAGCAGACATAGGAGATATTTTTGGTTCGATTTTTCCCACCCATGAAGACAATGAGCATAAGAAACATCTATAATTTCCAGCAATTAAGTGAAAAATCCTTCTATAAAGTTAGGATAGGTTCAGGAGATTATTGAATAGCTGTCCACATCATGAAATTGCAATGTATTATTTGATGTTAACCTTTTATGTAATGTGCAATCCCACTAGAAGATCTCTACTGGATGCCACATCTAGAGGGAGTTTCACGAACAAAATCCCAAAAGAAGCATTCTTATTGGATGAGATGGTAATGAATGAGGCCTAATAGGCCAACATAAGAGCATTAAGCAAGGGACAGAGAGTGCATATTATGGATGAGCTTGCTATGCTAAATGCTTAAATGGAGCTACTGAAAAAAAGTTGAATGGATTGAGAATTCAGAATGTTTCAACCATCTCACAATAAGGAAGTACTTATGAAGGAGTTAATATAGGGGTGAACTTAAAGCGATTGAGTCATATTCTTATGGAATTGGAGAAGTGAATACTTTGTATAATTTTAAAAGAAATGATCTATTTAGCAATCACTACAATCTCAGGTGGAGAAATCACCCTAATTTCTCTTAGAGAGAGGGCAACCAAACTTTCACATTATATGAAAATAAACCAAATCTAGAAGATATGTTTGCTAGCTTCATGTCTAGCCAAACCCAATTCATGTCTAGCTAAGACACAAGATGGAAGTCATAAGAACAATGGAATAGGAATAAAAATGCAGCTATGAGGAACTTGGAAATTCAAATAAGGTAACTGGACAATTCAATCTCTATAAGACAACAAGGCATATTCCCTTCTAATAATGATCAAAATCCTAAAGAAGAAGCCAAAGTTATCACTCTAAGGAGTGGTAAGAAAGTTTAAAAAGCTGAACAAGGTACATCTTTGCCTTCTTTTAAAGTGGTGGAGCCAACAATGGAGGTATGTGACTTTAACTCTAAAAATGTAGAAGAGGTTCTAAAAATAAAAGACAAGGGTTAGGCCATTATTAACTTTTATTTACCATTTGATGTATACCATTCCCTTCAATGGCTAGGAAAGAAAGAAATAATGAGAAATTAGAGAAATTTTTAAATATGTTTAAGAAATTACATGTTAATTTGCCATTTGTTAAAGCTTTGCTTCATATGCCGAAGTATGCAAAATTCATGAAAGATTTGTGCTCAAATAGAAAAAGCTAAAAGCAATAAATATTGTTTAGTTGTCAAAAAGTTATAGTGTCGTTCTAACAAATAAAATCCCATCCAAATTAGAGGACCCAAGGAGTTTTACACTACCTATGAATTAGGGGAAAATTTTATGGGAAATGCATTATGTGACTTAGAAGCAAGTATAAATTTAATGCCATATTCTCTATGCAAGAAATTAAAGTTGGGTGACATTAAGGAGACCAGGATGACACTTTAATTGGCGAACCGTTCGGTTAAGCATCCTAAGGGAATCATAGAGGATTTACTAGTCAAAGTGGGTAACTTTATATTTCCAATAAATTTTATAGTCATGGACATGGATGAGGATAGAAAAGTGCCACTCATTATAGGAAGACAATTCCTAAACATTGCAAGAGCACTCATAAATGTATATAGACAAACTATGACCCTTAGATTCAATGATGAGGAAATGGCTTTTGATGTAACCAAGGTGATGAAGCATTCGTCATGTGATTTTGAGGAGTCATTGTACTTTGTGGATGCTATTGAGGATTGTAAGGTGGAGGTGTAAGAGAAAATCCTGTTAGATGATCCATTAAAGAACTACATGATGCATGCAACTAAAAATAAGGGATTGACCAAGGAAGAGAATGAGATCATGAAAGAGCTGGAGAAAGAGTGTGGAGAAGAAGATCAAAAGAAAAAAAGGGTTTGAACTCCCAAAGGGAGACTCGAAAACTAAACTCAAACCTCTTCCTTCGCACTTAAAATATGTATTTTTGGAAGATGGAACTAAACTGGTAATAATTTCTTCTATTTTGACAGGTGATGAGGAAAAACTATTGTTAAAAGTGCTAAGAAAACACAAGAGAGCAATTGGATGGGACACATTAGATCTTAAAGGAATCAGTATGAGCTATTGCACTCACCAAATCCCTATGAAAGAGGATTGCAAGCTAGTGTGCAACCTCAAAGAAGATTGAATCCGGTAATGCAAGAGGTAGTCAAGAAAGAAGTTTTAAAATTGCTAGATGCAAGTATAATCTTTCCTATCTCTGATAGTAGTTAGGTAAGTCCGTTGTAATGTGTTCCTAAGAAGGGAGGGATGACAGTGATAGAGAATGAGCATAATGAACTCATCCCTACTCGTATGATTATGGGTTGGAGAGTATGTATCGATTATAGAAGGCTGAACAATACAATTAGGAAAAACCATTTCCCCTAGCCATTCATTGACCAAATGCTAGAGAGACTAGTGAGGAATAGATTTTACTACTTTTTAGAAGGGTATTTTGGATATTTGCAAATCCCTATAGCCCTTGAGGATCAAAGAAAACTACTTTTACCTCCCCATATGGCACTTTTGCTTATAGGAGAATGCCTTTTGGATTGTACAATGCACTGGCTACATTTCAACGGTGCATAATGGTAGTTTTTCATAACATCATAGAAAAATATATGAAAGTGTTCATGGATGACTTCACCATTTATGAAAGGGACTTCAAGAGCTATTTAGAGCATTTTGATTTAGTATGAGGTGGGTTTGAGGAAATCAACTTAGTATTAAATTGGGAGAAATGCCATTTTATGTGTGCTGAATTTGTCAATTTCTTTCACTATCTTCAACCTTCATGTTTTGTGCTATATTAAGATGCCTTTTCTTCCATTTGCATTATGATGAGAATTATTTTTCTCCATGTTGATATGTGTTAGAATAAATGGAGGTTGTTTATCTATGCAGTGGCACCCAAATGTTCAAGGCAAGAAGTTAGCTCTTTATCCTTAACTCAACAAGAAACTAGCAAGTCAAGAGTCCCATCTTGGGTTCCAACTGAATTTAAAGAAGACTGACCTCTCTTTTCACAAGTTGAATACACGAAAACCCCAAACATAGATATGGAGGTACTGGAGGAATTCAATTTGAGAGCAGAAGTAAAGTGATTGATAGCTAATGTTGGTTGGATTGAGTTTGTAGGCAAGAGAGAAGCTGTGCACCCACACCTCACAAAGGACTTTTTGGCCACAGTAAGGATAAGGATAGGGAAAAATAGCTATGATGATGAGGGTAATGTGAGCTTTTGGCTATGAGGGACCTCATATCGAATGAGCTTTAATGCTTTTTCTTCTTATCTAGTGTTTAATCTCCATGCTGCAAGGGGCATTGAGAACTTAAACAAGTAAGGAATATGGTCTGCTATCTTGGATGAGGAAGAACCAATTGAGTTCAAAATAGGCAATACAAAAAGCCCATTACTTAAGGAATCACCCTTTGAGGATCTTGCACCGATACCTAGCCTTGGCCATGTTCAATCATCTTGGTGGCCCTGGGAAAGTTAATGCCAGTGAAGCAATCATCCTTTATGCAATGTAAAATTTTATTCCCCTAAATAGAGTAGTGTTTATTGTTGCCAAGATTAACAAGCTGAGAACATATCAAAAGAGACTGATGAAGATTTCAGTAGGAGGGATAGTCACCATGCTAGCTAGAATAGTCAACCATGCAAACTTGGGTAGAGAAGTTGGTAACCCTATTCTCATAGATAGGAAGATGTTGAATAACATATTAGTGATGATAGATAATCTTAGGTTTTCAGGGCAAGGATACCTTGTGCTTTCTAATAGAAAAACATATTTAGACACTATGGTGAAGACCAAAATGGTGCTTCTGTGAGCAAATGTTGGAGTAGTCACTCTATCCTTGTAGCAGTATAGCAAAATCACAACCAGGTTAGATGCCTTGACTGCTGGCCAAGATAAAATCAAGGATAAAATGAACCAACTGATGACCATTGTCACCTTTATGCAGTCGTGATTTGACCATTATTTTCCTCCTTTTCTACCTCCACAAGAGTGAAGTTTTTCAGGGATTTCCTCACTCCCTATGATCTTGTGATTGATATTGTGGTATTTTGATGAGGATAGCAAAATTTTTAAGTGTGAGGTAGGGTTATTTTGAGATTGAGGTTAGTAAACTTATTATGAAGTTGTTGATTGTTATGCTTCAAACTTTATCACCGCAGTAGCTTTATCTTTATGTCTATTTTTACTTTTTGTGGTTATCTAAGTGTTGTTTGAACTTCTTTAGATTTTAGTAATATTATGTTATATTTTTATCTTTTGTTTTTCTTTTATGAGTCTAATTTTATTTTCTCTAGTTTATTATTATTTTGTTCTTTTAGTTAACTTTAGTTTTTAGTTTTTGTTCCTATCTTAGTATAATTGTGCTTGTTTTTATGTTGTTGCTTTTGGTTGCTATTAAATACTTTTACATCCTTAGCTTAGTTTTCCTTTATATTATTCTCATTGTGAATAACTTGAACTTAGAATTAGAAAAACTTATTTATATTAGTTGAATAACCAGAGAGGAGATAGTTGTTAAATGTTTTTGCTTTATCATTTAGGTTTAAGTAGATCAATACTAGTAGGTCTCCTAATAAAATGTGCACTTTATGCCTATTTTAGAAATAAGAAAAACTAGTGCATGAAGGTGATAGAGTGGGAATTCTAGAGCGCTAGAACCTTCATCATCACCCTTCAAAGCAATTAAAATAATTTGAAAGCAATGCTAGAAATGACTTAGGCATAATTTTATTGATCAAATTTCAAAAGACCTTTGACTTACCTTTGTATATAATATCCCTTACAAGCCTTTTTAAGCCTATGTGAGCATGCTAAATACGTGCTAATTTTATAATTATTGATTGCACTTATGTTATTTTTTCCTAGCCTAAAAAAACCTTTGTCTTACCCTTATAGAATTGGCCATTCTAGAAGTGAGTAGGATCAAATTTTCGAGGGTGATTGGTTCAAAAAGAGGTTGTGCTTTAAGTGTATGATTCTAGAAATGGGATTTTTTGCCAATGTTTATAAAGTTTGAAAAATTTTCAAAATGTAGTTCATATTTAAAGAGAATCTTAGTGAGTCCCCATAAAAATAAAAATAAAAATAAAAATAAAAATAAAAATAAAAATAAAAATAAAAATAAAAATAAAAATAAAAATAAGAACTATGGTTCGATCTAAGTGTGGGGTACTCTATTGGTTAAGGGAGAAGAGTTAATAGTTTTTAAGCGTTATTTGAGCTAATGTGCTTATAGCAAAATTTTTCTATAGATTTTTCCCCTTAGTTATCCTCCTATGGAAAAACTATTCTACATTCGAGGTAGTCTAGCATTTGGCAATTTTGTTGACTTGAGTAAGGGTAGAATCGAGGACATATTTTTGAGTGAGAAATGTGGTGAGCTGATTTAGAGAATGGCGGTTTTAAGTTTCATATCCTTTCTTTCTTTGTTAGCCATACCTTAGCCAGATTATAACCTGTTTAAAATCTAAGGATCTTACTTTGTTTAGAGTTATTCGCAAATATGACCTTTGGGTTTTGATGCTAAGGAGAGGCCTATGGTGTCTTTTGCGTTTCAAGTGCGAAACCATGTACGTAAATTTTTATATACGAATTCTTTTATTGGTTATTGGATTGCAATGGAGTTTTGAGGTTTTGAAAGTTATTTTGATGGTTTTAGGCCTAACACACACACACTGGGAGACTAATTAGTATGGTTTACCTTGAATTCTGTTCGGTTTAAGATTTCATTTAATGACTTATGCTATAGTGTTGTTTAAGCTTTTTTGAATTTGTGATTTCTCTCTTTAAGTTTGAGTATAAGAGAATGTGGTTTTTTCGTTTGTTAGAGGGCGAGCAAAAGCTAAGTATGGGCTATTTGATAACTTTATTTATGTGCTTATTTTCAGTATATTTTTTGTCTATGTTTTTGTCTCATTTTGCGTGTTTTTCATGTTTTGTGTGTTAAATTCCTTTTTTTGTGTCAATTGGGATAATATTGAGAATTATGAATTTTGATGTGCTACATGGTGAAATCTTGAATTTTTGTAGAATTTTGACCTTGCACATGGCAAAGAAAAATGGTCTCAGTCATGTGCCATGCAGAATTTCCAAAGCGCATTATTTCACTAAAGCACATGGCAGAGTCCAAAGTGTCTCCATTGTGTGCCAAGCAAAGTTCGAAGAGCTTCAGTCTAGAAGGGTGTGCACAGTTGAAACCAAATATTCTCCATCGTGTACAACTTCTACAATTCTTTTTTAACTGATTGTACACGATAGAGACAAAAGTGTCTTCGCCGTGTGCTTTTGCAAATACTATAAAAGTTGAGTTTTCGTTTGGTTTAAGGAGGCATTTTTAAGGAGTTTTAGCTGTAGAACGTAGTTTTTAGCCTTTGCTACAAATTTTTGGGTTTTAAGCTTTGTTCTTACTTGTAAAAACTTCATTTTTAGTATAGCTTTATACTTTCAATATGAAAAACTACAGATTTAGCTTAGTTACAATAGATACAACTTTGGTTTTCAATCAACTTTTTCTTGGATTAAAGAGAGGGATCTGCTCCAAACTTTAGATCTATTTTATACCATGTATAGTAAGTAGTCTTTTAGTTGTTTGGGGATCTTTGAATCCCCATACCTATGTAAGACAACGAAGCTTATTTGATTGAATATAATTTCAAATGTTTCTTTTCCCTTGTGATGATCTTGATATTGATGTTTATTCAATTATCTAGCTGTTATCTTATTTAAGTTAATGAATTTATGTTTGTTTAAAGTTGATATCATGTATGCTCTATATTACATACATTTGCTGTATAGTTGATGGAGATTCTGGAAATGGGACTATTAAATCTAGAGTAGATATATTATAGATCCAGAAATAGGTAGAAAAATGAATGGGTATTGGATTGGTTTGCTCCGAAATTGAAAACTAATTCATATCTAGGATTTATTAGACCCGTGTTTAAGCTAGCTATCGGATTGGCTCCGAAATGGAAAATTGGGTAGTTAGAATAGTTGGATCCGGAATAGAAAATTTGGATTTAGTTTGGTCATCCATATTTTAAATATATGAATTTTATGTTAAAATGAATCTTGCATTGAGTATGGGGAGGATTTGATTTCCAAACAACATTTTTAGTTATTGTTATTATCTAAATTTTCATATGCTGTTTCACTACATTTGTTTATTTTACACCCTTAATTTGAATCACTTTACTTTTATTTATTAAAATCTGATAGATATAACTCACACCAATATACACTTGGTAAATTCTTTAACACATTTGTAATCAATCAAGTCAAATTGCATAAAACCAATCCTTAGGGTTCAATAATCTTTGGGGTCCTAAATATACTATATTATAGTACTTGTCGATTTAGTGCACTTACTGAGGTCGCAAACATGTGCTTTAACTGTATATTTGATGGCGATTCTAGAATGGGGGCTATTAGATCTAGAGTTGATATATTGTAGATCTGAAAATAGGTGAAAAAATGAATAGGTATTGGATTGGTTGGCTCCTGAATGGGAAGTCAATCCATATCTAGGATTTATTAGATCCATACTTAAGCTAGCTATCAGATTGTCTCTAGAATGGAAAATCAAGTAGTTAGAATAGTTGGTTTCGGAATGGGAAAATTAGGTTTAGTTGGGCCATCCATATCTAAATCATATAAATATCATGTTAAAAATATATCTTGCATTAGGTATGGGGAGGATTAGATCCTTGAACAACATTTTTATTGATTGTTTTATTCAAGTTTTTATAATCCATTTTTACCGCCATTGTTTACTTTGCAATTTTAGTTCATTTTACTTTAATTTTGTTCACTGAAGTTTAATAGCTGTAGTCTTAATCAAAAAACAAATTGGGAAATTCTTTACACTTATTTGTAATCAATCAAAGTTTAATTGTACAATCCAATCTCTAGGGTTTGATAATTTTTGGAGTCTTAAAAATACTCTACTATATTACTTATCGCTTCAGTACACTTGCTGAGTTCGTGCCAGGTTCCTCTTCTTGAGTTTCATAGAAAGTGATGTCTTGACTCACTTTGCCTAACTTTGGAAATTCATTCTCTAAGAAAATGACATCGCGTGATTCAGACTCTGTCACTGTGCCATTTTCTTGCTCATCCATGAATATGTATCATTTTCATACTTTAGAATATCTCACAGAGATGTTTTTTTTACTTGTTAATCCCAATTTACCAAATTTTTTTAAGTTATCATGGATATAAGCAGTACAACCCTAAGGTCGTAAATGGCTTAGGTCAGGTTGTTGACTAGTCCATAATCATAAGGAGTGGATGTGACAGACTTAGAGGGCATAAGGTTTAAAACATGTGGTAGTTAATAGTGAATCTCCCTAATAGGAGATTGGCAAATTTTCCAAAGCTATCATAGATCTTACCATATCTAGGAGAGTCCTATTTCTCCTTTTCGCAATACATTTTGTTGTTGAGTTCTAGTAATAAACAACTAATGTTTAATTCCTTTTTCATCACAAAAAGTTTTAAATTCATAAGAAAGATATCCTTGACCTTGGTCAGTTCTTAAAGCTTTTATTTTTTTTTTGTCTAATTGATTTTTAACTAGATTCGTATAAGTTTTGAACCAACTCAGTGCTTCTGACTTATGAAAAATCAAATAGACATAACCATACCTAGAATATTCATTTATGAAAGTGATGAAATAGAAGGCCCTATGACTTGCCCTCACATCCATTAGACCACAAACATCAAAATGAATCAATTGCAATGGAAATATGGCTCTAGTTCCTCTTTCAAATGTTTTTCTAACTAGTTTTCCTTTCAGGCAATGCTCATAGGTAGGCAATTCAATCTTATTTAAATCACCTATTAATCCCACTTTGGCCAATCGACTCATTCGATATTGCCCAGTGTGGTTTAATCTAGCATGCCATAATTTTACATTATTCTCATAACTATGTGTAGAAGTAGAGAAAAGGAAAAAGTTAATTTTATATGAATAGTCAGGATTAAAATCCATAACAATAAAATTGTTTAAAATAAAACTAGAACCATATTAAACATAATCCAAACATAAGCATATACTATTATCCTTGAAATGTAAATGAAACCAAGTTTCATCCGAGCAATAATAGAAACTAACTAGACAAAAACATGTTGATCCTTTGTCACATGGTCCATTACTCCTGAATCTATCACTCACAAAGGATGAAATTTAGTAAGAAAGATAGAATTAGATACACAAATTTCATTCACTCTTGAGTCAAGATAGGGTACCTATTAGGACACATTGTAGTCTCTTGCATAGTGTGCTTTCTGTTGGCAGTTGAAACATTCTATTCTTGAAATGTTTATCTTCTTTTTGCCTTTGGTCCTATTGATATTCTATTTCACCTATTTATTTTTAGGCTCTTAATCTCTTTCCTTACCCTTAACATTAAAGCTTTTTTTCATGCTCTGGTTAGAACTTAGCTCGAAATGATAAGTGACATCCCCAAATGTCTTTATATTGTCCTTATGAGTTAATTGCATCTTTATATGCTCACAACTCTTAGGTAAGGAATGGATAACAATTTAGACTTGCTACTCATTGGTCAACTTATGACCAGCTTCACTAAGCTCACATATCATGTTTTCCATATCTTTTATATGTTTCCATATAGTATGAATAGAATTTTTCTAATAAGTATTAAACTTAATCGTTAATGATCGAAGCTTAATCAAAGACACACTTCTAAACTTCTCATACAAAGCGATCCATATATACATTACATTTTGATACTCACAGAATAATTTAGTGATGTCGTCATACATTGCATTTAGCAATATGATATGAGCAGTGGAATTCCCCTTTTCCACGCCATATAGGCATTTTGGTCTTGCATATGCTGGGTTATGGTGCCATTCTCAGGTTTAGCCATAACCGAACTTAAGATTTCAAGAGCCTCTTACTCTTCAAGCACATACTGGATTTCATACTTCAAATTTCATAATTATTGCCATTGAATTTCATGTCTTTGTTTAGTTGAGCGACAACTGATTTGGAAGCCATTTAGATCTTTTGATCACAATAAAACAATTGTTATACTTTATTAAAAGAGATAAAGCAATATATATAATTTGCTATGCAACTGAAACAATAACCTAATAAAGTTTTCTATTAGGTCCAAATTCAAAAAGGTTACTTATAGTATCTAATTACCCTTTAAGTCCTGATATCTAACCTTATAGGTTAAAATTTCATGCATAGTAAATCTTTATTGTTGGATATTAAGTTTTCAAACTTAATATAGGATATTATAGGTTTGATAATCTAACTCTTAACTCAATTATCATGCAATATTTTACTCAAAAAATATTGCAAAGTAATTAACAATAAAATAAATATATTTATAATAAATGTTAAATGCCAAAATAATATCCAAAATAAATGCATTTATTTAATTAATAAAAATATGCATCCAACAATTCCCAAAAAATGAAAAAAGACACACTTGTCTTAAAATAACAATAGGAAATATAAATCCTATCCTAAAAATCCGCTAAAAAAAGAACACTCATGCTAACTAATCAGGAAGTCCAGTACGTCTCAAAACTAGCCTTATCACAAGAAATGAATCTTTGACCATACTAAATAACTGATAAGGAACCCCGTGAACTCGATCATGAAGCCATGGATTATGCATAATACGTCCACTCTTAAGCACCATCTCAGATTTAGTGTTGCTCCTCAAAATTTCTCTTTTGGTTATCCTAAACAAAAAATAGATAATTTATTTTCTATAAATTCCATTTCTTATGGTCCAAGCATCAACCATCAAGTTTCTTAGATCTGGATGGTCATCAAAAGAGTTAATCATCATCTTAATAAAGGTCCTGTCATCCCTTCCTCGATCCAATGCATCCACCCAAATGCAATCCTGTATTTGTTCATGCATGCTTACAATATGATGCACTATTGCATCAATGTCATCAGCTTGGGCCTTCTTATGTATCGTTATTTTGTGAACCTTTCACACTTTTGCATTAGCTTATGCAATATTATGAGGAGTCTGTGGATACCTAAGAATCCTTATCATCACCATTTTTATTACACATAATAGAAAATAAATGGTTAGTACACTCATATTACAAACACATATGATTTAAACTCATTTTAATAAAAAATAAGGACAAATCCATATAAATAATTTTCAAAAAAAATTAAAAATTTAAGAAGGCAGAAAACACATTTTCAACAATTTTTCAAAATAATTTTATTTGAAAAAATCCAAAAAAAATTATTGTCATAAAAAATGACCAAAAAATCGAAAAAATTGAGAAAATAATCTTGAAAAAATTTCAATTGATTTGATGGCTGGAAGAGCCTTCACACGCCATCACGAGCTGTCGAAGGTGGGACTTATGTGCTCACTTGTGACACGCATAAACATGCATCGACTGAGGGCTACTGCCATGTGTTATGATGCCATAGGGCTATGTGTCGCCATGTTAGACCTCGGTCTAACACGTGGCAGTCACCTATTAGTCCATGTGGTGCCTACGTGGCATCCAGGTGGACACATATGTGCCACTTGGTATGACCATAGTTAGCCATATGGTAGACCTTGAATAGGCCACATTTTAACAGATGACACGTATACATTACACAGGGCAACACCTTAATGGTCAATGTGTCAACCCCTCATTGGCCTACATGTTAGATTAGGAATCTAGCACACTAATATACATTAATTTAATAAATAAGAGGAGACATATTTACCTTTTGTAGTTTATAAAACTTTGAGAAAGCAAAAACACAAGATCTTTTGTTTTTGTATCATTGGCTAGGCCTTTAATACAAGCTATTACACTGAAAAAAAGACAACGAATCCACAGTCTAAAATCCCCTTGGAGATACCAAGCAAGATAAAATGGGAGAAGAGAATTTTGATGCATAAACAAATATTTTGCAATCAGTTTCAGTAACTTTAAATAGGTTTTCTAGAGCCATAATGCTAGTAGAAATCTTATTCCTTTTTGAATTAGGAATAGATAATCCTAAATTGATTAGGATAAATACAAATAGAGTTATGGGCACACTCAAACTCTATCATGTCTAGCACATAGATACACATTAATTTAATAAACAAGAGGAAACATATTTACCTTTTGTAACACAGAAACCTTTGAGAAAGTGAAAGCATAGGACCTTTTGCTTTTGCATCACTAGCTAGGATTTTGACCATAAGCTATTACGTCGGGAAAAAGATAACGAATTCGTAGTTTAAAAGCCCTTTAGAGATATCGAGCAAGATAGAATAAGAGAAGAGAATTTTGATACGTAAATCAAAATTTTGCGATAAGTTTCAGTAACCCAAAATAGATTTTCTAATCCCCTTTATATACCGATTTCCTAGAGCCATAACCTAAGTAGAATTCTTATTCATTTTTGAATTATGAATTGATAATCCTAAGCCGATTAGGATAAATACAAATAGAGTCATAGACACACCCAAACTCTATCAATATGTAAACTACACAATTTATCACATAATTAGTTTATCAATTAATTTCATTTATTTTTAGTATTGGTAAACTAATACTCATCTAGTTTTATCACGATAATTATATGCGTATGTAAATTAAAAATATATATGCATAATTATTATTTATAATGTAAATATATGAGTATATAATCACCTTACCAATAATTTTATTTACTTTTGGTTTTATTTAAATAGTACTCATCTATTTTTGATAAAATATTTATATGAGTAATCGAGTATGTAAATTAATAATGTAATTATATATAATTATTATATATAATGAAATTTACCAATTCATGGAATTATCTAAGTATATAATTATGTCACCAATTAGTTTCATTTACTTTTAGTATTATCTATTTTTTAGCATAATGCTTATCTAATAAGTAGATTAATAAAAAAAATTCTCTTGATTTTAACACTTTGAGTTTATGAAAGATGAATGACCCAAATTATCCAATTTTGGCCAAGATAGCTATAGAGGTCTTAGTTGTTTAGTGCATGACTATAGCTTCTGAATTAGCTTTTTTAGTATTAGAGGGAGGATTTTAAACAAATTTAGAAGTTTTTTAACTTCGATTACAGCCGAAGTTCTCACTTGTTACCAAAATTGGTTGAGATTGGCTATACTTTTGGTTTCAGAGATATCAACCGAACATTTAAAAGGTTTGAGTCAGGTAATTACTATGTTCGTGTAAATTCTTAAATTTTGTATTTGATGTTTAGAGTTTTTTATGACCTAATTATTTAATCTTTGTGTTATTTTTTTAGATACTGCTAAAAAACCTAAAATCAGTGCTAACATAATGTAGAGAAAAACTGTCAAATTCTAACTTTTAAATTTCATATTTTGATTTAAATTTTATTCATACTTGTTGAGATAGTTTAATTGTATTTGTATTTATTATTATATGAATTTATTTTGCAAATTTTTAAAAATATTGAATTATCTGAAACTCGGAATTGTATTGTATTGTATTGTATTGTTTAGTACCGAAAAATTAAACTAAATTATACTGAATTTTTATAAAAACTACACCAAATTATTCCAATTTTTCAAGACAATAACAATACTTAATTTTAAAATACCCAAAATTTCAAGACAATATGAAAATTTGTAATTTTTCAAATTGTACCATACTGTATACACCCCTAATTTATAATGTAATCCAATTGATTTAAAGTTAATATGAGAGAAGAGATATAAATGTCTGATAGTTTCCTTAAATGAATGAAAGAAATTTGTGAATAACATATATATTTGATTTGACTTGTGAATCCTAAAAGCATTGGTTTGAGACAATATCTTGAGAAAGTATTTAATATACATTCATATTTAGTTGTCACAGGTACTAGACATGTGTCTGATAATGCCTTTTAACTTAGCTACACTTACAATTGAGCTAGGAGGCGTTACACACAATCACTAGATTGAGTTTCTTTGGATGATGTGGTTAGGATTGCCATTGATGTGTGCCTTCCAAATATAATCACAAATGCTTAAGTTACATTAAATTATGCTCTTGACTTGACCTATTGCCAATTAGAATCAAAGTAGAATGCTCTTACTCTTTGTAACATAGTGTTAACACTGAAATTATAAAAAAGCACTCATTAAAGAATTGTATTGGGTTTGATTATATATTTATTTCTTAATTGATGTTGTAATTTTTTTTCAACCTCAAGTCAACTAATATATAAATATCTAAATAGATGTACCGTTGAACAAATATTAAAGGGGCTAATTTAAAAATAATAGAGGGCTTGTTATATAAATTTTTTATAAAAAAAACCACACTTGCATTAAATAATCGAAATGTCAATTATATAAGGGGGGCATATGTCCCATTCAGTAACGTTACTATGATAAAAAGAACATTTTGCTAGATGGTGAGCATCATTGTTCTTTGCCCTACAATTTAGGCAACCCAAACATTATCTTGTCTTGATAATATGTCTTTGCAATCTTGTATCGGACGACTAAACTCTGATTCATCTATAACATTTTTAGAGTTTTATGGCATTGACAACAACTTGTGCTCTTGAGAGAATACGACCTCTATTAGGACAATTCAATTCAATTAAAGCAAGTAGAGGCACTTAAAGACCTCCTTCACTAGCGCATGAGGTTGCCTCCGGCCACCAAACATTTTTTTTGTTTTTTTCAAATATAAAATTTTATGAAATATTGTAGAAAATGTGTTTTCTACATTCGTAAATTTTCAAATTTGTTTGAAAACTATTTATGTGGATTTGTCCTTAAGTTTTTATTCAAATAAGTTTCAATCATTTGTGTTTGTACATGAGTGTACTAACCATTTATTTTCTATTATATGTAATAGAAATGGTGATGATAAGGATACCTATGATTCCATAGACTTCTCATTGTATTACAGAGGCTAATGTAACATGAGGATGCATAAGAAGGCTCGAGTCGACGACATTGATGTAATAGTGTTGTAACACCCTTAAAGGAAAATGAGAGCACTGAAGAAGAAAATGGTTCAGTTAAATTGCTTAAATATTTAATTAAAAAAATATTTTGATTACAAGTTTTCCTCATTTAAGAAAAATTCTATAAGATATTGTTATAACTACCAAATCACTTAAATTCATTCATTTCTTAAAACACACATGTTAGTACCAAAATTAATTCATCCTTAGCTTAAATTACAAACATAGTTATCATCACAAAACCAGATTTCTACAAACTTTAACAAAAATTCACACCCTAAATGGACTTCAAGTTATCCTCTTTTTATGGCTCATAGATGTTGACAAAGAACCTCAACCTTCTAACTTGATAAATCTACAAGGAAGATCCTAGCTGAGCAAAACTCGATGGAGAATAACAATATAACCATACCATTACAAAACTACACTTACGAAAGGAAGATAAAAAAAATTGAGAAAATAAAGAAAATCGCAATCCAACTGATTAGCTGCTAAGACAAGTGTGGGCGCGTGCACACACACACACATATATCCCTCCATAACTTTAACATAATAATTAGTTCAATAATATCATTAGCACTTTCAAAAAATGGGAGTATCGTTAAAAGTTGTCAACTTAGTTTTATTCTACAGTTTTTGTGCATTTACTAATAATCATATTGATAATTACTTTAATTTACGCATATTAATTTTCCCAAAATGTGATTCAATAGGAAACATGAGAAACACTAGATATTGACATGGTACTGCTCACTAGAGACATAGTCTCATCATACTGGATACCAAATGGTATCAATTACTAGATGCCTTTCGGGTGTCATCTCTAGCAATTGCTGAATTATTTAAATAGCAATGACATATAAACATAAACATTGACAACATCATCAATACCTCATCCCTTGTGTGATGCATACCGAAGCCTACTCGATTTTGGTTGGGGTCTCAGAGGCTTACTTTTAGGGTTAAAAAGGGTTAGGCCTAATTTATTATTGATGGCCAACCCATAAAGACATCCAATATGGGCTCAAAGAGTCAGGTATCATAGAGTCATCACCCAATAGAATGTTGGGAAATAAATTAGAACCTTTTGATGTCCAAACAGAAATTAGTGTTGGGAACATCACTCTTGCATGGCATCTTGGTTAGGTGTCTCTTATAATTAATTTTTATCATTAGTCCACTACCTCCCTTCTCATGCGATGTGTTACAAGAAAATAAATAAACACATCAATTGATTAAGAAAGTGTTAAATAAAATAAATAAATCCATTACTTAAACTATTATATAGACAAATTGTCCAACTAAAAGAATAAAATACATACACAAATTAGGGCATTTATTAGGTTTGGGAACATTGGCTCCCTTATACATATTTACAAATGAAGAAAAGAGAGTCCTTGTTAATTTTTAGAAATGCAGGATGAGCGATTCCAATTTTAATGAAAATAGGACTCCTTTTATTTATGTGATTTTAGGGTAAAAAGTGGACATTGTGCAAATTAATTAAGTAAAAAATCATTTGATCCTTTTCCAATTGATGCGCCAAAAATCCATTTTTACTACATTATTACATCCCCAAAAATGAAATACATCGAAAATAAATGATACAGTACAAAAAGTAAATGAAATAAATAGCTGCATAAATAAAAAAACAATAATGAAAATAGAGAATAATAAAGGGTAGAAATATAATCGTCTAAATGTTATCTCTTCGAGGCCAATTAACCTTTAAAAGAACTCCTTAAGACCTGAAAGTGATTGCTCAAAAGAAACACACAAAAACACATTAATTAGCAGATAAAACATAACATAAATCAAATAATGAAATTAAAACACATAAAAAAACACATACTGAAATAAACATTAAATGAATAAAATGTAGATCATACAAAAATAGAAGTAAAAATAATATTAAAATGTGTCTAAACATGCAAAACATATAAAACATGAAAGATACCTTAAAAATACACTTAAAAGGGCCTAAAAATGAGTCACAGACACCCTAAGAGAGAGAAAAGATGGCCAAAAGAAGGAGAGAGATGAGACGAGGAGAAGACACTATGACATCCAATCTGTCGAATTGAAAGACGGCTGTCTTTGGGGTCTTCTTCTTGTCTATCACTCGAATACAAAAGCAAAATGCAGAAATTCATGCCACCAACCAAGAAAAACCAATCAAGCCCTAAATGCACATGTTCATGACCCTAAAACATGCCAAAACTAACAAACAAAATGTAATTATATAATAAATTATATTAAAATAAAAAGAAAACATGAAGGCCCAAAGATGCAGCCAAGATATTTAACCTGCATCAATAAAGAAATATAAATACCTAGCATGCCATTCTAATATGTTAAATAGGTTCAGATTATCAGGGCAAAACATGGAAATACAAGAATCATGAAAAATGAACTAAGTAACATAAATATAAATTATGGCATCATAAAGAGCAAATAAACCTAATTAATTTATATGATTATGGTATACATCTAGAGAGAGGAAGAAACTGTGGCCTAAAATATTGCCTTTAAGAATTACAATTCCATAACTTTGAAAAGCATGCTCCAAGCTCCAGTCTTTGATTCCTATGTTTAAGATAAACAAGTGTTTGATTTCAATATGAAAGACCGCTTAAGGTTATACTTCTAAGAATAGAGAATCAAATTTCTCTTCCTCAAACATTTTATTCTCCTTTTTCCAAGTGAGAATCTCCTCTTTTTTGAGACCCTAATTTTTGTTTCTATTTTTGGAAAGGAGTTGGAGATCAACTCTAACTCTAATTCTCTAGAAAAGGAAGGCTTTATCCCATCAAATTCAGTTTACATCAGATCTTAAAATCTAAACTTTATCCAGGATTTTTAAAATTGGAAAATGTGGGAAATCTATAAATAACTACACAGATGGATGTCTGTAGATGATAGACGGCCATCCCTCATATGATTCCTTAAAATTAAAAAAATACCCTTTTATTTGACCTAGACTGAAGGGAACAACCATAGATGGTCAGCCCTACATGACAGATAATTATCTGTCATTATCAGAGGGAAAAACTCAAGGATTTTTGAAATTATTTTCAAAAACTCTTGGAAAATCAAATTGGACAACCACAAAAATATTTATAGAAACGTGTAAATCAAGGATAGAACTTCGAGGTTCATGCTCTTTATTAGAAATATTATTGTTTTCTCATCATCGGTTAACCTTGATCTAGCCTGCCTAGGGTCATGGTGTCGACAGTTGCCTTTAATTTTGGAAAACTTGTGCACTAGTATCTAAGTGAACCAAAATTTAGAGTAAAAGGATACAAGACACATACTTAAGGCAACAAATCTCTAGTTGATTAGTTTAAAACATGCATCATTTTAGGTAGTAAGTCTCTGATTGGATAGTTATCGTTATCTTATCAACTTGTTAACCTTTGGTTGAGTAGTTACCATCAGCTTGTTAATGTGTTAACCTGTAATTGACTGTCCTGCCAGTTTGTCGACATGCAGAATCAATATTAGTTGCTTGTATCTTATTAGTGCTAGCTTGTCGGCACACCAAATTATGTAAGATTGTTAATTTGTTGAAGCCATCTATCGGCATATCTGACCTTATTGCTGTGGTCTTCGCTCTTTGTTGGAAAATTTTTCAAAAATATGCATTTGTGAGGAGTCACTGATAATAGCTTGCTTCTTATCTGTAGATGTACCTTGAAGAAACTACAACATAATTCTTTCCCTCATCATTAGAAGTTAAAGCAACTTTCTGGACCATCCCTATTTCAGTGTGCTTCAATTTTTTTACTGCGATCTTGGCTTTAGCCATATGAAGCAATCACTGGTGAAGTATTTCACTTTGGTTTCCTTCAACCATATGGATCATTCACTGGTGAAGTCTTTCACTTTGTCTTCAGCTATATGGAACAATCACTAGTGAAGTCTTTCACCGTGTCTTAATCCATGTGGATCAATCACTGGTTAAGTGTTTCACTTTGGTTTCCTTCCCATTAGTTCAATAATTCCCTTGTCTAAAGGAGATAGGAAGGGTTATGACCATCTCTTTTAAATCCTTTTAGAATCAGAAAATATCCATGCTTCTATTTATTGTGCATCTCTTTCGATTTAAACCTATTTAGGTGACTCTTTGTGGTACCACAGGTGTTTTAGGGAAATAACAAAGGAAAAAGAATCATCACATACTTCCATCCATTCCCCATTCATTAACACTTTATCCTTCTGATCCAGTTTAGTATGGGTATCATGCTATGATGTATATCTTAATACCCTAGTCTAAGGACTTAGATAGGGTGAGAAGGGTATCAAACTCTAAAAATCAATTTAGGTTTAAGCATTATTTTGTATTAACCGATTAGATACTAAGATTGATAGGCAATGATAATTTAAATGGGGTTAGTTGTATTAAATTCTTACTTAACTAAACTAATTATCTAATCTAAGTTATAACTTATAAACAGTCAATATAAGCATTAGAATTACAAGACATTAATTGATCTTATAAAAATGCAAATAACACATAAGCATGCAATGACTGGAGAATAAGGCCTACTATCCTTAGATGTAGCTCTCATTATCAAATAAAGGCATTCCTATCTAGAGTCTATAAGCACTCTCATGTCATTATGGAGATATATGAGAACCATAAAGTTCTATACCTATTCTTAAGCTCCTAAAAGTGAAATCCTTGCCTCCTAAATTATTTCTAACTTTAAGTAAGTTTAATTACCTTTCCACTAAAATGTCCCAATTCTCATTGTGAACAAATTGATTAAAATATTACATATGGTGATCAAGCATACATAATAAATTAAGCACCCAATCAAACTTAAATCATTCATACCTAAAACAAGATAATTGTATTAATAAAGATCAATTCATACTTGCAATTCTAACAAAATTAGCCTAGATACATGTCGGCAAAACAAATAAAAAAGTAAGAGAAACTAATGTCAAGCAAAATCTAATGAGAAAAGAGAAGAAAAAAATGGTAGGAGACTCCCCAATGCTTCTTTAAAAAAATACTTGAGTGTTGATTGACCCTTTTTGGTCTCATCTATTCCTTAGAGTATTCTTTTTCCTCATAATCTTTTCCAATTGATTTGGAAGTTATATGGTAGTTTTTTTATATCCCAAATATGGTTATTTTCATGTATTTATAGACCGAAAGGTTTCCTAATTGGTGTCTTTTTGGAAAGGGTTACAAATCTAAAGAGGTATATAAAGGATTGCAATTGTTGGTCTATGTGATGAGTTGGCACACTAGTGCCGAGTTGCAAAACTCGGCACAGTCGGGCTCTATAATGAGTCATCACCAATGGAATGAGTAGGCATGCCTTCAAGTGCATTATGACTTGATTTAACATGGCATGAGTCAACATGTTGAGTTACTGTGACGAGTCGACACAAGCTCTTGAACTTCTTTAAGAACTTTTTCTTTAATTCTTCAACAATAATTCCCTCATTATGCTTTATTTCATCCAATTAGACACATTTAGCCTAAAAAATAAAGAAGACATAAAAAGTAACCTAAAACATAACAAAATACATACATTTAACTATAGAAATGATGCAATAACAAACAAAATGGCAATGCTAAATTGCATGACATCAAATTCTCCCACACTTAAGCCTTGATTGTCCTCAAGCAAGAATACAAAAATTTAAGTGAGAGAACTAACAAAAACATTTATCTTCTAAGTTAGAAAAGAGTTTTCCTAAGAATCATCTTTAACATAAGAAAATGCTTTAAATAAAATAGCCAAATAACTAGTTTCCAATGCTCAATAATGATAAAGTAGACAAGTCGTATAGCATAAGTAATAAATTTAACCTACTATCTAAAGTTATTAAAAACAAAATCAAGAACATAGAGTCAATAATCTAACAAAACTATTTAACTAGGATGGAAAATCTTCAAACTTAGAAATTCAAGAACAAACATTGCCATTGGGACAAGGTTAAGCTTACACATTAACTCACAATTTTCATGGTGTTTTTAGACACTTATAGATTTTCTAATAACTTAGCAATTTTATGGGTGCATTTTATGCTCCATCCCACTCTTTTTATTTAATCAATCTCAATGGGTACATTTTATACTTCATCTTATAAGATGACTTTGATTTTTCTTGCTCTTCTTCTTTTTTTTTCTTCTTCTTTTTCTTTCTTGAACTTGTGTCCTCATCCATTATTGAAGAGTGAGCTATACATATTATAGCTATAGTTTCCCTAAGACTATAAAGGCTCTTAAATATTAAACTTGAATCATGCCATCATAATTCCAAGTATAGCTAGAAATTTGACTAAACATCCTATGATTTTGAAAGTAACAAAAAAATATAGTAAGAAAAACTTAAAAACTATACTACATGAAACTTAGGATTCTGTCAATTGATCATAAAAAACAAGCTATTGACATGGCATTAGCATGCACTTAATCATGCCAAGATAAACTTAGAAAAAACTTTAAAATAAAATGAAGAAGACAAATGAATAAATATGCATCAACTTAGCATAACACTATAAATGCAAAACAAAAACAAAAACACTAAACACATGCATCAAAACATAAACATAAAACAAACACAAACATAAACAAACATCCTTTCCCCACACTTAAGCTTCACATTATCCCTAAAGTGAGCCCAAAAATTAAAAAAAAAGGAGAAGGAAAAGAAATGCTTCCCTTATTCATCCAAAGAAGTGGGTAGAGCAGAGCTAACTACATAGCTTGCTTGAGCAATAAAGGTATCAACTTTGTACTCCATCCTCCTTTGCCTTCTTGTAAGATTTCTAGTCATAGTCTCTATTGTGTTTAATTGATGTTGCATTGCTTGTTGGTTATCTAGTATTTGCTCCCAAATCTTTGAAAACCCACTTGATGCACCATGAGTTTGTCTATGAGAAGAACCATAAGTTGGTCTACTTGCACTCTCATAAGATGGGGTAGGAATGATGGCCAAAGGTTTATGAGTTTCCCCCTCTTGAGGCACACCAAAATCATGTCCTTTCTGCTCTACATTTTCTTCCTCCTCTTTCTCACTCTCTTGAGTTGGTGGTAGTGCCAATTCTCTCTAACATGAGCAATAATGGGCAGGAATTAACCTTTGTGAAAATTATACACTTAAGTACATGGATAAATTCATTCAAATTAACATTCAAAGCTTTAGCAATAATGGTCACCACATGACCATGAGTAATAAGATTATCCTTCTTAGATGTGCATGTAATCAATTGGTTAAAAATCCAATAAATCCAATAAACTTATTTATTATTATGAATATACCACATAAGGAATAATTCTTGATAAGTAACCCTATTAAATTTAAATTTGTTGAAAATCACACAAGCAAGAACCTTATGCGAAAGATAAATTTTAAGTCTTTAATAAACATTACTTTACGCTTTTTAGATTGGAATAGGGTTCTCAAATCAGTCAAGAATGTCTAAAATGCACGAACATCAAAGTTCTTAGGAGGATCACACATACCATCTCTCCTAAAACCAAAAACTTTATGCATAAATAAATATGTAGGAGTGTGCTTTTCTCCTAGCAAATGAAATTCCAACACCCTAGTGTTATTCTCATTCACTTTTAAAGTAGTGTAAAATTCCAAGACCAAATGAATATAAGTGAGTTCATGCATGGAAAGAAATATAACAAGACCATAAAAACTTAAAAGAGCATTAAAAGTGTTAAGCATACTAATATCTCTTAAAAGAATAGTAGAAATATACTTACAAGATAGAATTCCTCTTGGCTTAAGAGAAATAAATCTAGCACCTTCCTCATGAGAAGAAATTGCAAATAAGGCCTTGTATATGGAAGTGAAATCCTTTCTTGAGAAGCTTCCTCTTGTTCTTAGCATTTTGGATGTTAAAATGAAGAAATGCTCAAAAGAAAATAGAGAAGAACTTGGTAATGAACACGTGAAAGAGAAAGAAAAGAAAAACTAAGAACTTGATAATAAAGGTGTTAAGAGAAACAAGTGAGAGAAAACTAAGAAAAAGTAGGAAAAATAAGGAAAAAAGGGTTATATTTGTAGAGAAATTACTCTATTGGGAAATGGAAAAGGCTACAACAATATAGAAAAATGAAGACTTGAATTTATAGGGAAAGAAATTTTTGAAAAGGGACGAGAAAAAGTAGGAACGGTATGACTTTTTATAGAAAAAGAGACAACCCTTTAGGGCTTATCACATATTTTCAAAATAATTTGAAAAAGAAACTGAAAGTGACAAGAAATAAAAACTAAAAAAAAAACTGAAATAGGACATTTAAGATACATAAATTAAAGAAAAATTCAACCAGAGTGGATGTGATGTGTGCTCTTCTTTATCGATACCCGATTTCACTCTTGAAACCAAGGGATCATTGAGCTCGAGTGAGGAAACCTCTTACCTTTAGCGATTTGGTCCCACTTTTAGGGTCCAAACCAAGTTAAGTTTCCCTACCCAAGCCAACATTCACTTTGCAATAGGAAAGAGACTCAACTTGACTTGCCAAATCTTAAACCTCGAAAGGTATGATATGGCACGTCCAAGTATCCCCATCTCATTATTAATAATCGATAGTCGGGAGGCATCTAGTTAGGCACCACAAGGTTGATAGTAAGGCGTCGCCACTGTTGTGACCCTAGCAAGTGCACTAGATCGACAAGTAATAAAGTGGGGTATAATTAGGACCCTCAATATCAAACCCAAGGGAAATGTGTGTGTGCAAACTGTGAGGATTAATTGTATGCTAAAGAATTCCCAATTGTTGTGTGTATGAATTGTTTGATTTATAAAATGTAACTTAAAAGCCTAAGTATGTAAAATAGAGAAATTTAAATTCAGAGTATTAAATTCTGAAAAGTTAGCAAATATAAAAATCTATAGAAATAAAGCGTTACTCGGGTTCACTTATCCACCCCATACCCAAATATGAATAAATTTTTACATAAAAGTATACATGAATGAACTCGGGATAACCCTCTTAACCCAAGCTTCCCATTCTGGAGCCATCTATTCTAGTTGCTAAACTTCCCATTCCGGAGCCAACTCAACAACTAGCCTATGCACGGGTCTAACATCCTAAGTTTGGTTTGCCTTCCCATTTCGGAGCCAAACAACCCAAATCTAATCCATTTCACTCCACACTCTAGTCTTAGAATCACAATTACTGCACATTTAGAATCCCATTCCGGAGCCGTCTAAAATAATACAGCATTCATGAAGGAAAAACTGAGCAAGATTAAACATGGACTTCAATCCACTAGACTTAATACACATTCAAAGATATATGATAAACATCATTCATCCATGTATGAAAATTAACTCAATAGATTGAAAACCCATGAAATATAAATAAGTAACAGCAAAATAGACCATTCATTCATGTAAAAATCAAAATATGCTCAATATTCACATTGTGAATAGGGGATTCAAAGCTCCCCCAAGCAACAAAAACAACTACTCATTATCCATATTGTAAAAATTTAACAAAGTAAGATTGAAAACTATAAAACCCATTTAAAGCTGAAGATTTGAAGTTGATGAAGCTCCTCCTCTTCTTCTCCAAACAGCAACTTGATTGTAAGCAGTAATCTTCAACCTAGAGACTAAAACTATAACTATCTTTGTGTTCTTGAAGTAAAACTAAGTTAAAAGTGTAATTTTTACAAGTAAAACTCAAAATCTAAGGATGAAAAACCCACCAAGTATGAAAAATAGCGTTTTCTACTCTACCTAAACGCTCTAAGCACGAAACCCTAGAAAAAAAACTCTCTAAGCAGAAAATTTCACAGCTTTTGTAGAGCTGTCCAAGAGGCCACGGCTGGGACACTTTTGTCTCAGCCGCGACAGAAGGAAAGGGCACGGTTGGGACAGTTTGTCTCAGCCGTGTCAAGCTTCTGGATCAAGAGTGCTTCGCAGGCTGCCATGGCCACGGTTGGGACACTTTGTCTCAGCCGCGACCTTTAATGAAACGACGCGTTTTAAAATATGCAATAGCCACGGCTGGGACAATTTGTCTCAGCCGTGACTTTTAATGAAACGGTGCGCTTTGACTCCTGGATTGGGCACAGCTGGGATGAATCGTCTCGGCCGTGGCTAATGGTGAAACGGTGCGCTTTGCCATCTGCACTGGACACGGATGGGACATTTTGTCTCAGCCGTGCCTTAGTAAAATTTTCTGCAAAAAGTAAAATTTAAGAATATTAAGCACCTAAAAACTTTAAATTAAGCAAAATAACTAAAATACATATAAGAAACAATAATATAGTCTTAAACACTAAAAACAAGCAAGATGAGACACTAAAACACATAAAATTATCCAGAAAATAAACACTAAAAACAAGATTATCAACTACCCAATAAAACATTAGGAAAGAAGGGTGTTCTGACCTTCTGAGGCCAAAAAACCTAGAGAGGGTTTGGAACTCTGCTCTTATTTTTACCTTTGGTAAATGTGACATAATGACTTTCAGGTTAGTTGTATTATCCATTTTCTTTCATGTAAGATTAGAGCAAATATAAAAGAATTAAAGGCGTACCCAATCACGTAAAAAGTGATAAATCCTGGTATAGAACAAAACGATAAAGACATTCATAAATTGGGCAGTTCATTGTGACCTTTTAGGTAAAGACTTTTGTCCTCGCATGCGGATTATTGAAGAAGCATTTCATTGCGAGGTTTTGAAGATAGGGACTTACTAGCTCAAGTTTTATTTAAAAAACGTCCTGTGTTATTTAATTATTTACAAAATCATTTACATTATTAAAAACTAATTTTAATATGTGAATTTCTTGGGCAAAAATGTGGACATTGGTCCGATCTTATTGATGAAAAGTCCCAATTAATTACTACAAATATTTTTGTGGCATTTTTCATTTGCGGTCAAAAAGGTCTTTTTATAGTAAAAAGAAAGGATTATGGACTTACCTATAGTGCTTGCCCAGTCGTATCCACAAAAAGGGTTATTTTACAGGAACAATAATAATGACAATAACAATGATAATGAAAACAATAATGATAACAAAAAACGAAAAGGAAATATACATAAGAACTAATTGAAGTACATAAGAACTAATTGAAGTAAATAAAAGGAAAAAGGAAAGGGTCCGGTGTGTACGTCGAAAAATGCACGGGAGTGTGTTTAACGACATATGGTCGACTCTTTTACCTTAAAAAGCAAGAAAACATATTTTGGGCTGTGGATCACATAATGTACGGGTGTGCATCAAGCAATGCACGACCGTATCGGCTTGATAACAATGAATTTTCTTTTTTTTTTAAATAAATTCATTATTGACAATAAGTCTAAAAGGGAGTAAAAAGGAAAACTAAATACAAATAAGGGTTTTTAAACCATATTTTTCTTTAAGAAAATTGACTTTAAAATGGAATTTAAAGAAGGTAACCTAATAATTTCTATCACATGGCAATATACCCTTAAAAAGAGTTTCACAACCTAAATCTAGCAAAGATTAATATAAAATAAAAAACTATAAATGAGAATAATAATACACTTATGATAATTCTAAAAATAACGAGAAATGCTTTTTATATTACCTTCAGTGTACTTACTCGATTAGACTATTGAATATTAGATTCGTAGACCCATTATGGTTATGAAAAGGTCAAAGGCAGTTGAAAAATATAAAAAGGTAAATGCCAAAAACCACTTTATATTCTTAAGAACCTTTAAAAGCTTTTTATGAAAGTTCTCTATCAAAACCAGAGTTTTTCCAACCTCTTTAAAAATGTTCGGCAAGGTTTTATATAGTGATGAGTGTACAGGTGTGCATAGAGAAGTGCATGGGTGTACACTTAAAAAGTCAGCCACTTGCCCATATATTCTCTGGGAATTCCCATACTTTTAAAGCGTATGGCTGTACCGGTAGGAGTTTACTAGCGTGAATCTCAAGTGCTTAGGGTAACTTGCCTGAAAGGCAAGATTCATGTGATGCACAACCATACCTACTCTTTGCAAGGCTACACATTGACAAAAATGGTAAAACACTGATATTAGGTTAAATGATGAGATTTCCCCTATATGCAGGGGTGTACGAGCCTATATGCACGGGTGCATAAGGCTTGTAAACCTGCCTAACTCAATTTTAAGCCCCCGATCAATGGTATTTCTCATCTTTTGCCCCTCTATGCTGCTCAGCTACTTAAATCAAGCACAAAACATTTGCCAAAGAATAGTTTCAACACAAAAGTGATTCACCATCCTCAATTTGCTGTCTTTAAAGGAGCAGTTTTCCTTATTAGGTAACCCTAACAAAAATCTCCTCAAGACCTGATGCTTACAGTGGGCTTTGTCATGAGTTGGCATAGTGGTGATGACTCGACATGAATGCTCTCTATAATGAATCGACACTATATCTTAATATCTTAGTCTCAATGACTTAGATAGAGTGAAAAGGGTCTCAAACTCTGGTATTCAATTTAGGTTTAAGTGTTGTTTTGTATTAATCAGTTAGATACTAAGATGGATAGGCAATGATAATTTAAATGGGGTTGTTTATATTAAATTTTTACTTAACTAAACTAATTATCTAATCTAAGTTATAACTTACAAACAATCAATACAAGCATTAGAATTACAAGACATCAATTGATCTTATAAAAATGCAAATAACACATAAGCATGCAATGATTAGAGAATAAGGCTTGCTATCCCTAGATGCAACTCTCATTGTCAAATAAGGGCATCCCTATAACACCTTCTTTATAGCATATTACTATCCTCTCACATGTTACAATAATGTACGATAATTAATGAACTAATCTTTACTTAATAATCTTGTATAAAGATCCTATAGGAAAATTAAACCATAGCATATGAACTTTACTATTAAAACTTTACTTACATATGAGTCTCTTAAAACATTACAATATTTCAAAAACTGGACATCTATACTATACAAAATTTCTAGCATAAATTAAAACCAAAATGAGAACTATACACTTCCAGTCTCTCTCTAACTTATGTTGGTTGTTCTACTATAAATACTATCCCTATGAAGAAGTCCTATCTTGACAACCTACACAGATAAAAACTTGTGATATGCCATATAGCTTAGTGGGGAACGTAACCCATGTAGACGATCTCTTTAAAAGTCATCAAGATAATGCAAACACATATGCATACATATCATTAAGCATATAAACCAATCAAATAAAACAATAGCAATTATCATAACATTTTCCAAATATAGCTAAATTTTCATATCATTGCTATATTCAATGTCGATCGTTTATTATACTATTCCACCTATGTACCAATTATGTACTCTTACAAATACTTATTTATACTTTAACTACATGCTTTTAGATTTTATATTTACATCCTCGTCTAACCACTTTGACATACAATCATTCTTAAACACAAGTTAATGTCAATATAAGTTTATTAGGATACACATTTGTAAGTCATAGAACTTATAGTTAATAAACTGAATCTCTATGCATTATTAAATGCTATATAATTTCCATACCATATAAATATGTGTATCATAATCCATGTATCAAATGTATATTAACAACCTTAACTCATTGTTATCTATAAATTGCCATTTCATTCTTCTTTTGGTTATCGATTGGATTCCTAATGCATTAGATTATTAGTTTACTTCTATCTCTAGCTTCAAAACATATTAAGTTCACAAGCTATAAGTTCACAATTCATTTATATTTACATGTAAGATGTTATACCCATCATTCTCAATGTAAAGCAAGAAACGAGTAGCTGTAAGGAAAACATATAAGCTAATGCAATTATTGAAAGCCATCATTATACATAAGTATAAATCCATATATCATATATTTCTAGGTATTAGTAACTCTTTGAATTAGCATAATATTTTCATAATTTTCATATATGAGGAGTTACACAAGTCATTTATAACTTTCATGCAAATAGTATGTGTATAAGGAGAAATTACATTCATCAATATGCTTAAGGCCAAGATAACAATAGTATACTAATCTATATACATAATTCTTATCGTCTAATATGCATATGTGATACTAAAATACAATGTATCATTGTTTATTAAAAGTACATCCTCATTCTATGTCATATTTCTCCATATATCAATTAGGTTTCTTATAAAGGTAATATAAAGATCAATTTAGGAACTATCATGCTTCTTTATCTTTTAGTTTTATATGATGCTTTTCTTTATTTGGTATTAAGCTTGCACTTTTCTAAAGAAGTGGATAACGGGTTAAACTATAGCACCCGAAGGTATAAATAAGATACCCAAAGGTATTAAACTTTAAACCTAAATAGGGCCGAACTATATGATGGACTGGTCAAGCAGATCCAAACGAGGTTGTTTATGATCCAAATAGGACCATCTCTATACTTTATGACCTAAATGGGGTTAAAGCTATATAATCCCCGCTGCAAATTCCCTTATAGGCATGTCTATCTATCCACAACCTAGACATAATGCAAGTACAATATAAATCTCTTTAACTTTTCTTTATTGTACTTTTTTCCCATCATATATGTGTAACTGCACATGTATAACTGTGAGCAGAGTATAATATATATGTTTATATATATACATAAACTTCATGTGAACCTAATAACATATAAATATGCTTAAGTATAAGCATTTGTTACTTGAAACCCATATAAAGACATGTAACTCATCATTTGGATATGCCAGTGATACTCATCACATACTATCTTGGATTTCTTTATGTGTGTGTGTGTGTGTACATAAACACACACACACACACATATATATATATATACACATGCATACATATATACATGTATGTATGTATATATGTACATACTATATATATATATATATATACATGCATACATATATATATATATGTATGTATGTCACTTTTCTTTAAAGTGTACTCAATGATTTAGAATCACATGTTAAATATTTTTATATTTTCATGATTTCATATGCACTAGACTACCATACTTGTATGATAAATTAGTGTGAACTACAATTGTATAGAAATAAACATACATATACATTATATTTTCGTATGCGCATATCAATACCATTTACTGTGTATAGATTCTATGCATCTCTATATCTAAAACATACTATTGCATGTTCATATTAGATTTTCATAATATGTATATATCATCAAGATAGTGTAACCAACAAAGTTATTCAAATATTCATATCATTTCCATTTATTGATTGTCACTCATTCACACAAGCTTATATTATGTTAATATTTATACATACTATATATATATATAACCTCATATATTTACATAATATCTGTAACTATGTAAATATTGTAATCATATTCAATCATAAATTAACCATAAGATGTAAACATACATGTATACATATGTTATTTCAATTAAGCAATCACAATCATATCTATTAACATGCCTTTCAACGAACATATTATTTGAGTTCTTTAATGGTTTATCAATGTGATTTCTAATACTCCTTCATGTAAATATAGAAATTACCAATCAAAATTTTCCATTATTAACTTACTCTAAAGTTACTTGATTATCTCCTAAAACACTTTAATATCCCTAAGTCAAAAAATTATTGTCTTGTGCAGTAAACAGGTAACTATTTAATACAATTTGATAACCTTTCTATAGAGATGAGTTTACAGCATATAGAGAACTCTTATTTATCAAAATAGAGTCTTTGCCTTGAGTGAGGGATTGATGTACTCAGGTGAGGGAGTGTCATACTCGAATGAGTGTGTATTTTACTCGTGTGAGGGTGTCACCATTGCCAAATAGAGCTAAAACCTGCAATTCCTCCATACAACCCAAAAACTCAACTTCATATGTCTATAATACTTCACTCCAAATAGATTTTCTGTATATAACACTTTTAACACTATATGTCTATATGAAATTATTAATAAATCAATTAATTTACATCTATTTTAAACTCTAATTCTAGCTGTGATTTCATCACATTCTACTTAAATATCATACATGCATGTCAAGATTCACACCAAATTTCCATACCTTAACTGAATTTCACCATCCTCCTTCAATCTTTCATAATTTCTTTTATCTTGTCCTTAATTACTTCTTCCTCTTAGACAAAAACACACTTCAGAATCTTTCATCAAGCTTCCTTTATATGCATAAAAGAAGAGATCTAAGAGTACTTCTTGGAATGAAGAAGCCGGATTTTAAAGAAAGGAGGGGGAAGTTAAGTGTACAGATTTTTGAAAGAGAATAGTGAGAGTTTTCTTTCTTTATTCCTTTAGGATGACCCATTTTCAAGTCCCCTCTCTTCCTTTAAATACCAATTTTCCATAAGGTTTAAGTGGGATATGACATCATTAGTGGCCCACAAATAAATGCTCTTATAATCCCTATCTTCTTTCTTATTTTATAAATCCACCCCAACTTTCTCTCTTGTATTGTAATTGACCCAATAATTACCATTTTATTCCAATTGCACGCATGGTAAAATAACTATTTTACCCTTTATCACTTAAAATATTTAAATCCCCAAATCTTAACTTATAATACTTCCTATAATTATACTTAATTGAACTTATTATCATAATAATTCCTATAAATCCTCCTAAGGCTAATTTTGGGTCCTTACAATCCCCATCTAGAGTCCATAAGCACTTTCATGTCATTATGGAGATAGATGAGAACCATGAAGTTATATGCCTATTCGTAAGCCCCTGAAAACTTAAAGTAAGTTTAATTACCTTTCCACCAAAATGTCCCAATTCTCATTGTGAACAAATTAATTAACATATTACATGTGGTGATCAAGAATACATAATTAATTAAGCATCAAATCAAACTTAAATCATTCATACTTAAAATAAGATAATTATATTAATGAAGATCAATTCATACTTACAATTCTAACAAAATAAAGTTAGCCTAGATACATGTTGGCAAAACAAATACACAAGGAAGAGAAACTATTGTCAAGCAAAATATAAAGAGAAAATAGAAGAAAGAATAGTAGGAGACTCCCCAATGCTTCTTCAGAAAAATACTTAAGTGTTAATTGACCTATTTTGATCTCTCATCTTCCTTGGAGTATTCTTTTTTTCTCATAATCCTTTCCAATTGATTTGGAAGTTATATGGTAGTTTTTCTATATCCAAACTATGGTTATCTTCATGTATTTATAAACCTAAAGGTGTCCCAATTGGTGTCTTATTAAAAAGGGTTACAAATCCAAAGAGGTATATAAAGGGTTGTAATTGTTGGTCTTTGTGACGAGTCGGCATACTGGTGCCAAGTTGGACAAGTCAGCATAGCCAGGCTCTGTAACGAGTTGTCACCAATGGAATAAGTTGGCACACCTTTAATTGCTTCACAATTGAGTTCAACATGACATGAGTTGGCACATTAAGTCTCCATGACGAGTTAAAATGGCTTGTAACAAGTCGACATAGGCTCTTAAACTTCTTTAAGACCTTTTTCTTCAAGACTTTAACAAAATTTCCTTCATTTATGCTTCATTTCATCTAATTAGGCACATTTAGCCTATAAAATAAAGAAGACATAAAAAGTAACCTAAAACATAACAAAATACATACATTAAACTAAAGAAATGATGCAATAACAAATAAAATAGCTATGTTAAATTGCATGAGCTCTTATCATTAAAAAGTTTCTCCATTCTATAAGCAAACAATATGTCTACTATAGGTTATGACACTTTCCTATGATTATGTCTCCAATATAGGAGAAATCATCATCATTAAGGCTATCTGTATGATGATTATTTGTGAAATGTAGAGTACATGCCCCCTAGGAGGATTTTGGTACCTATGAGAAAGATGCAGTATTAGTATTTTGCTTATTAAATTTGGAAGACTTATCATTTTATTTTGTGTTATTTTAGTCAATCATGATCAAGTATGTTTAATTTATTCTCTCACCACTTTCTTTATTGTTTTTACAGTTTACTCATTTATCTTGTTGTTTTTATCATTTTTATTCCTGTTATTTTTATTATCGTTGTCATGCATTTTAGTCTTGAGAAAAATAATAATGAAAAATATAATGCAAGAATAATTGAGATTAAAATGGAATATAAATACACAACATTAGTTTTGTATACATCAAAATGTCCAAAAAGTTTTAATTTCCCTGAATAAAATATATGACTACTGTAAATATCTAGGTCCGTTGTGATAACACGGTCCAGGTGGAGGATAGAAGGCCGATGGCCTGAGAGGTCTGTGTGGTGCTACCGCTTGCTTTGTTGTTGGTGGTGGCTACTTATGTTGCTCTTGGAACTAAAACTCAAACCCAGGTAGTGTAGCAAACAGTGGCTGTAAAATTTGTGTAATCACCTCAGCCAAATGATCTGAGCTCACTTGTAACCCTGAGACTACTCGTGAGTGCTGCTCCAGGTACCTTATGAGATCATCTCTCAAGTTCCTAATGTATCTCCTCAATTGCTCGTTGGTTTAAACTATGGCCTCTCTGCCTCTAAGTACCTCTTCCTCAATATGATCTATCAGCTAGAAATGTCCCTATCCCCTGCATAAAAATGCATTTAAAAGCAACAACATAGGCCCTAAATGGCTACCAAGTAATTCATTCAATAAAATTATTTTACTATGGTCTTAGATAAGGCTCATTTACTCATTTCTATTATAACCATTCTAAGCTAATCTAACAAACTAATTTCATATGAGAAGGACTAAAAAATTAATCCATAACAACCAAATCAAACTACCTAAAATGACAATGCATATAAGTTTAATAGTTCATTTTTAAGGCCTTTATTCAATCAATTAAATTGCAATTCGACAGTCAGACCTACATTAACAATCTATATTGACAACCTATTAAACTAAAAGGTCAAACTAGGCATTATATCAAATTAAACTAAGACTAAATATAAAACTCCATAATTTACACATTTAGATGCATTCCATGTATTGTATCTTGCCAAAGCACATCTAATTATACAAATGCAATCAACAAAAGTTATAATATCAAACCAAAACATATAGGCAGTAAGCATAACCAATAAAAAAGTGCAACAAATAAAAAATGAAATGAAAAAAAATAACTAACCATAGATAAAGCAAACTTGTCACTTTATTTAAATGTTAACAGAACAAAATAAACCCAAAAAATGAAGAAAAAATAATAGTAACAATAAAGAAAAGAAAAAAATTAATTCAAAACAACTTACATGGTATGGAGAAATGGGTATAACCAAAAACAAAGAAAACTTAAAATAAACATCGTCCTAATGCACGTGTTGATCCTAAGAGAAATTTCGCACAAACGATTCATAAAACGACTAAGAAATGAGGAAGAAAAAGTGAAAAAACCAAGAAGGGAAAGCTTGAAGCATCGCTAATGGCAGTTTGTGAAGAGGATAGAGGAAGTAAAAGAAGAAAAGACCAATTTTTTCCAATTTCAAGTGACAGACGGGCTGGCTGTTTGTCGTGAGCGAGTGACGGGCACCACTTTTGTCCCGTCTGTCACTTCTTTTTCCTTATTTTTCATTTTCTATTTTTATTTTTATTTTCTTTATTATTTTTTCCATTTTCTCCTATTTTGTTCTCTTCTTTATTTTATTTCACACCAATTTACATTATTTACACATGTTTACCCAATTATTATTATTATTATTATTATTATTATTATTATTATTATTATTATTATTATTATTATTATTATTATTATTATTATTATTTCGACCAAATACTCCCTGAATTAAATATCTGAGGATTCCAGTAATGTTAATATACTTCCTAAATTTTCTGCAAAATAAAGACAAAATGGATGCAAAAATGTACATACAATGTTGAGACATGCAGAAAGATTCAATTTGGTAGTCCAATAGTGACAGACAGCTAGGCCATGAGTTGCTCCTTAAGGGATGTCTGTATGTCAAGGCTTCTCTATAAATAGCTTCATTTTCCTTGATTTTTGTGCATTGACTCATCCTCTTCTAGTCAGCCCTTTCTCCAGTTATTTCTCTCTTTTTTCTTTTCCTTATGTTTCAATTTCATTTGCAGTCTTTTTTTTAATTTTTTTGGCACTAGTTGTAACACCCTTTGTTTACTTATAATTTTCCTACATTGTCTTCTGATTCTCGCCACATGCACATGCCGAACCACGTCTTTATCCTTGCATCTTCAATACCTGTCCTTGCGCGCAGTCAAATAACCACGCGCTAAGCAACCTTATCGCTTAGTGGTGGATACAACTAAACAAAATTTCATTTAAATAATTTAATATTTCTGTTACACTTAAATTTTGTGTTATTATTACTCGATTTAGTTGTTTTTCTGTTGTTGTTCTTTTATATTCCGTATTCATTAATTCATCATTGGAATTTACTTGATAAATTTTGCCTATGTTCTTTGAGGCTTTCTGTATGTAGAATTGTGTTTAATCCTTTTAACTTTGATTTTGATTGTTTCATTTTTATACTGTCTGCTATTTTCTTGACTGGCTGTACATTTCATTTGCTCTTACTTGTTATTGTTTTTTTTTCTTCGTTCAGGAACCTAATTGCCATTTTACCACTTTTAAATTTTCTTTTCATATCCTTTATTATTTTGTTATCTTTATGGCCTTTATTCACCATTGATGTAGTACCTAGCACAGCTCCCATTCCCTGGTGCCTTATCGTATGGCACCCACTTAATTTCATTTAAGAACATAAATTTTTTTATTTAATTACCAATTTGCCTTTCTTTTTGTTATTTACATTTATTTAACTCTCATTGATTTACTTAATTATAAATTAACACCTAAACTTTATTATACCTAAATTTTCCTATTATTTTCTGTAATTCTCCTACATAATTTGCAAAATTTCAATTCAGTCCCTAAACTTTTATTTTGTTCAATTTGTCCCCGTTTGATTTCTGTTTCAACTCATTTAATTCACCGTTGGCTTTTAATGTATCTTAAATGAAAATTTTTCGTTTTAGTCCTTATGGTATTCATTAAGTGGAAAATTATATTTTGGTCCTCAAACTTTTCATTAATTGCGATTTTGCCCTTTTTAGTCTTTTCCTTCTCCTAATCACCCTTTTTATGTCAAATTACCATTTTACCTTTAGTTTATTGTGTAATTATTATTTTTTACTTTTTGAACTCATTATTCTCATTTTTCATCTTATTTTCTATTTATTTCCATTTATGACCTTTTTGATGCCAAATTTATCGGTTAACCCCTGTTTCTGTGCATATTTACCATTTTGCCCCTAGTTATCATCAGTGAAAATCCTCGAACCGGATATGTGGGACGAGGACTGTATGAATGTATGGGTGAGGTGACCACGAAATCGTAGTCATGTCTCGCCAAAATTCTTACTGGATGATTTTTACCGCGGTATACGGGTCCCTTTGGGTAGTCATTATATCATAGGGTCCTGGATCAACCACTGTACACTAAGGGCAACCTTATTTTTATACTTTATATTATGTTTTTATTATGCTCCTCAACATACATTCATTATGTAACATCACATACCTTATCGTTTTCTTGTAACCATGAATACCATGCATGAATTATAATAACTAAACTTGATGAATTCATGGCATTTATATTAGGTTTACCATTCGACCTCTTATGGTTCTTCAACATACCATGAAATTCTTCCTTATCACCTATAATTACATAAGTGCACATAAATAACATGTAAGTATTAATTAAACACAATATTTTCACTATGCATTCCATTCGGCCAACATAAGGAAATCAACATACTTAATATTTTCTTTATGCATTTCATGTCATTTATTTTTCTAACATTAAATTATATATGTACCTACTTTTCTTTATTTATTTTACCTTCCCTTTTCTTTGTTTCCTATATGATCACTATTATTTTTCACACTCAATTACATATACATATTTTTCTTTTGTGCCAATTTCATCATGACATGTTTAATTACTATTATACTATTAGATTTACATTTATTATCTCATTGATCATCAATTATCATTTTATTTCTTTTAGGACACCATTTGGCCCATCTAGTCTTCTTGCTAAATGTTTGATTTCTCTCTTATTTCATACTTAATTCATGTTAATTTATCATTTTACATTATTACCTTAATTTATTTCTCATTAATCTTTAAATACATATAGTTACATAATACAACTTCACACTAAAATTCAAGGATTAAATGAAATTGAGTGTAGTTTGTACCCACTTACCTTATTTCCTTGCCTCTTATTCCTTAATCTTCAATTCTTTTATCCCTCATCAAAGAGCACCATGCTTCTCTCAAACACCAAGTGGCCGAACCAATCAAGGCAAAAATCTACCCATTAATTAGCCTTCTTAATCCCATATAACATCATAACAATAATTTATATACCTAAATCTATCTATTAGAGTCTTCCATTCAAATTAAAACCTTAATTGCACATACCTTGATTTAAAAGCAAAACATAAGCTTGGATCCTTAACTTTTCCAACTTCTTTTGCTTAAAAGGGAGTTTAGGGACTGCCATCATACTGTAGAGGGGCTGAAACCTTATATGGAAACTTGGGATTAAAGAAAAACATGAAGCAAATGCAAGAAAAATTTGAGAAGAAAAGAAAAAAAAGGGTTGGCCAAAGAGAGCCAAAGAATTTCGGTGAAGGCAGCAGAGAACTCTCGAATTCTAGAGTTCTTTGGTCCTTAAATACTCAAATTAATGGGCTTAGTTAAGGCAATTGGGCCTAACTCAAGCCCAAACAAAAATTACAAGCCCAATAAGCATATAAAAATTATTTCTCTCTCTAACCTTGCTCCATTATACTCAAAATCAATTCTATAATTTATAATATAATAAATTAAGTCTTCATATAAATTTTCGGCCCAATTGGAGTTCATTTTCAGTCCGATTTACCCAAGGCAGTCCGACAAGCAAAATCTCGACTTCCCTGAAAAAATTATTTTTTTATACCAAAATATTCTACATAAAATTACATGTAGAACTGAAAATTTTGGTGATTTTTAAAGATAATTTGCTATTTTTAAATTTCACTGAAACCTTAATCATCCCTTTTTCTTAGTTTCTCGATCCATTTTCTAGAACCAGTTTTTTCGATATCAGAATACCCTGAAATTTTGCCTCGCATGCACTAGTATATTCAGGAACATATGGTTAAAATTTTAACCAATTTCGATATCATTTTGATATACTTCTGGCTTGAAAGGCTAGTGTAGTCAGTCCGAAATTTAAAATTTTAAAACTATCAGAAAATTAATCTTTCAATTATAATATTTTATTTGCATTATTTCTACCATATCCATGTGATTGAAATTATTTTTGGAAGTCAATTGAATACTCTCAAGCCCGGTCAAACTTCTAGTCAATTTTTCTTCGGTACTAGGTAAAACTTCTTTGTCTGATTTGAGGATCAATTTGAACTCATTTTTGCCTTAAATTATATCTTCGGACTCCATTTAATATCTATTTTCATAATTCACTATCAGTCTAAACTTTCCGTTAGGTCACCCATCCTCAATTTTTCTGACCTGAGCACATTTAACTTTTATACTTTTGCATATTTCTCTGCTTTTTCAAACTCTGTTTGCTCAGAAAACTTTACCGAAATTATCTTTTATACTCTACAAAATGTCAGGCACATCAGATACCAGTTTCGGGGCGTTACACCTAGACTACCTTAATATCTTCACTATGTAGACCTCGGCTCTAAATGAATTGCATAAGTTGTTAGATGGCCCAAAAACTTGGAAAAACCCTATTTTAACCCCTTACACCACTCTTAGTTTCTTGAGGAGGGTAAGGATAGACAAAACCCTAGTTTTATTTTTTATTCAATACCGAGATCTGAGGTCCCACATCTTTAGGTTCACTCATCAAGAGTTATGCCCCCTAGCAGAGGAATTCACTGAGATTGTTAGTGTGAGGTTTGCATCTAGCACTTTTTCTTATGTGCCTCACTATGCTTTTGACTACCCTAGAGAGGTGACAAGAGCTTTGGGAATTCTTCCATCTGGGGCCATCGGCTTAGTACCTCGGGAAAGAACCTTTTCACTGGAGTGGCTGATAAATGTTCTGGATGACTTTTTTGATGTGCCCACATTCCAGACCAATGTCATTCTACTATGTTGCTTGACTCAATGTTTGATATCAACCTCATATGTATTGATAGTAGATCATGGGTTGTTTATCATTGTAGATGGTGTTCATAGCGGCTATAATCCATTTCCCTTGGTCTTGGCAAAGACAATTCTTGGTCTGGATGTTACACATGCTGATCCCACTGCTCCCCTCATCGGTAGTCCTTTATTGCTCTAGGAATGTCATTATTTCAAAGGTAATGCGCCCTTTGTGAGTTTTCACACTAGTTTTTCTTATTGAAAAACGTGTCCTTTCATATTTTCACATATTTTCTTACTTTATTTTTGTTTGAGATGAATCCAACTCAATCTAGTGGCTTTTTCTTCTTTTATTTTTCTTTTTTTAGACTTGGCTACAAGAGAAGTTAAAGTTGCTGACGAAGCCTTCACACCGAGTTATAAGCATTTACCCTTTGAGTTATTATCTCCTTAGGTAGAAGTTGTATGATTTTCACTCACCTCACAAGGGGGCTATTTGGATGGCTATTGTGGTAGATAGTGACATCAGCTTTACTTGTCCTTAGTTGGCCATTACTTCTGTGACTCAGGAGAGACCCTCTGGATGCATTCCCTTGTATGGGTTATATCGAGCCACCTTCTCTATTGTTGCCCATTATGCTTGCCAGTATAGGGAGCGGCAGGACATCGTCAGGTTCCATCAGTAGATCTAGATCTGACTTCTTGAGAAAATTGTCATACCTAAGATCAGTGCTTGTGATTCACTGCTTACATTAAATACAAACAAGGGGTACTAATCCAACGGTCAACAATAGGATACATTAGCTTAGACATTTGGAGGAAGAGAGCAGTGGAGTATAGAGATTAGATTAGATATAGTTAAAGGCTATGTTTTTGGTTTCATTAGAACTTTGAAATTTGAACATGTGAAAGAATAACTTTTGATTACATTAATAATCTTTTGGATACAAATGTGATCTTTTTGTCTAATTTCATTATGCATGATCATGTTTTTAACTTTAATTCAAAATGTAAGTTATCTAATCCTAGAATGAAATCTTAAAAGCACCAGAACACCTATTATCAATCAACCCTATCGAGTTTTCTTGGTTGATTATTTTGTCTCAGCCCCTAATTTTTGCTCAGGATGCCTTTTTTTGATTTTCACCCTGACAGGGCACCCAATTTTAGTAAGGTTGCCATTTTTTCGATTTTTGACCCATGGGGGTTTTTATTCTCTTCTTTTTCTCTTTGAGTCTTAACTATGGAACCTTTTCAGTCTGTCAATATTGATTGGTTCTCTAAACTTATTTCCATTATTGTCAGTCAAAATCACAGCTCCTTTAGATGATAACTTCTTCATCACAAAAGGTCATTCCCAAGTAGGTCTAAACTTGCCTCGAATGTTTGAAATTTCTAGCCTTATCTATTTGAACACTAGATTCCCCTCCCTCAAAGGATGCTTCCTAGCCTTCTTCCCAAATGAGAGAGCCAACCTTTTCTGATAGATCTGGTTATAATAGTAGGCTCACATAATATCCCTATTTAATAAGTTAAGTTAGAGCAACCTTTGTCTGGCCCACTCTGTCTTTGGTAACTCAGCCTCCAAAACTACCCTCAAAGATTGATACTCAATCTCTATAGGTAACACAACTCTATCCTATAAACCAATGAAAATGGAGTGGCTCCTATTGAACTTCTATCTATAGTCCTATATCCCCACAATTCAAAAGGTAGCTTATCAGCCCAATCCTTGTAAGTTTAAACCATTTTAGCCAAGATCCTTTTGATATTCTTATTAACTGCTTCAACTGCCCCATTTGCCTGAGGTCGATAAGGTGAAAACCTATGATGTTAAACCCCATACTCCCTAAGCATCTAATTGGTTTTGGCTTGAAATTGAATCCCATTATCTGACACTATGTGTGAAGTAACCCATACTTGAATATCAGATTTTTTTCAATGAACTTAGCTATGTCCCTAGGATCTATTTTCTTGAAAGATTCTACCTTTACCCACTTAGTGAAGTAGTCTAAAACAACTATAATGAATTTGTGCCCATTTGATGTTGGTGGATGGATCATACCCATGACGTCTATACCCCACAAGGTGAATGGCCCAGGCGATGTAAGATTGCATAACCTAAAAATTGACAAGTGTCTTAAGTCTTCATACAGTTGGCACAATTGACATTTTTTCCACATATTTAAAGTAGTATGTATCCATTGTAAGCCAAGAGAACCCTTGACACATAATATTTTTACCAAAGTTAATCCATTCATGTGAACTCCACACACTCTAGCCTGTATCTCCTCCATGACCTTCTTAGCTTCTTTCTTATTAAAGCACTACAACTGAATACTATTAGGTTGTCTCTTATAAAGCACTCCATCTATACTAATGAACTGAGTAGAAAGCTTATGGATCATTCTTAGGTCCTTCTCAATAGCCTCTTCTGGGAACATTGATTTCTCTATGTAGTTCTGAATATCAAAATACCAATGTTTCCTATCATCCACCTCAATGTCCATTACTTGCTTAGTTTTGAAGTTTCGCTTGTCAGAATTTTGGGTTATTCCACATTAATACTAGGGTAGCTAAGGCATCTGCTAATTAGTTATTATCTATAGGCATGTACCCAAAAGTGTATCTTTCAAACTAACTGCTTAAAGCTTTTAGGCACTTGATGTAAGGCATCAGCCATTCTTTCTTTATAGATCACTCATCTCTCACCTAATAGACTACCAAATATGAGTTCTCGAATGCCTCTGTAAACTTTGCCCCCATAGCTAGTAAAGCTTTTAACCTAAAGATACAAGCCTCATACTCTGCTTTATTATTCGTAGCCTTACATCTTAACTTCTTGGCTAAAGGTAACTTTTCTCCTTCTAGGGTCACTAAAATTACTCCTACTTCAGCATCCTTATTGTTCACAACCCTATCAAAGTACATCGATTAACTCTGGACCGTTATGGCTGCGATATCCTCATTAGAGAACTCACAAACCACTTTTTCCCCCTCTAGTGGTTGGTCAGCTAGGAATTCTACTATGGCTCTCCATTTAATGGTTTTTCTTGTGATTTACTCAATGTAAAATTCCTATAAGAGGATTAGCCACCTACCTATCTTTCCTAGGAGTGAAGGTGCTTCTTGTAGGTACCTAAAAGGGTTTTACTTGGCCATTGCTTGCACTCTATAAAAATGAATGTATTGCCTTAGCTTCTTTGAAGCTCATATCACTTCTAAAAAGATATTTTCCACCTCTACATACTTAGCTTCATATTGCAGGATTTGTTGCTAAGGTAGTACACATCATACTCATTCCTGAAGTTATCCTCTTATGCCATCATAGCTCCGACAAAACTGTCCTCCATGGCTATGTACAAGATCAAGGTCTTACCTACCTATAGTGGTCTCAACACTAGTGGATGCAAAAGGTATTCTCTAATAGTGTCAAATGCCTTATGACAATCTCTATTCCAAACTATGGGCTAATCTTTTCTAAACAGCTTGAAAATAGATTCACAAATTGAGGTCAACTTGGCTATGAATCTACTAATATACTGAAGCCTACCTAGAAATCCTTTAACCTCCTTTTCTTTTTGTGGTACAGGCATCTCTCTAATAGCCTTGACATTATTGAGATCTATCTCTATCCCTCTTTAGCTCATCATATGTCCTAGAAGCTTACTTGAGGTTACACCGAATATGCACTTCTTTAGGTTAAGGTGAAGGTTATACTTATCAATCCTTTCGAAGAACTTTTCTAATGCCTGAAAGTGGTCTTCTCTAGTAGCCAACTTAATCATCATGTCATCTACATACACTTTCACCTCCTTATGGATCAAGTCATTTAAAACCCTACTTGCCATCCTCTGATAAGTGGCACTTACATTCTTAAGTCTAAAAGGTATGATCTTATAGGCATAATTACCCCATTTGGTGATGAAAGCTATCTTGATGCTATCCATAATCCTATTTAAGATCTAATTGTAACTAGCATATCCATTTGTGATGCTTGTTAGAGCCATCGCTTGTTTTAAAGTTTGCTCTTAGAGGCTTATTTTTAGGGTCTGAGAATAGAAGAGGCTCACTTTAACTCATAAATTAGCTACTTTCTAGTAAAAAGGGATAAGTACAAATTATTGTTTGTAGTCAACCCATGAAGGCGTCTACTAGTAGGCCTAAAAGAGGCAGGTGTCATAAAGTCGTCACCTAATAAAAAGTTAAAAAATGATTATTGACCTTTTGATGTCCAGACAGAGATTGGTGTTCGAGACATCACTCTTATTAGGCATCTTGGTTAGGTATTCTTTTATAATTGAGTTTTATATTTAATCTTCTCTCCTCTCTCACACGATGCAAAGTATAAGAATTAAGTAAACATCCCAAGCAATCATGAAAAGCAATAAATAAATAAACGAATAAATCAACTACTAAAATTATTATAGAAGCAAATCGTCTAATAATTGAAATACAATGATGTATATGCATAAATTTGGACATTCATTTGGGTTGAAAATATTGGTTCCCTCATGTACGTTTTACAAAAATCTTCATTTTTTCCTTTTATTTATTTTTGGATAAAAAAATTAGACATTAGTTCAAGTTTTGAATAAAAAACCAATTTATTATGTAGAAATCATTTATATGCCTTTTCCTTTTAATGTGCACAAAAGCCCTTTATTACTAACTATTACATCCTAGAGTAAAAATACATCCAAAAAAAACCAAATGAATAACTAAACATAAAATAATGAAATAAATAAAACTAGGATAATAAATAAATAAATAAAATAATTGGAAAGATAACTAAGTGAAGTAACTGGATGGGTTGATGGTGATCATCCACTCGAAGGCATGATTTTCGATGCAATAAACCTCATAAAATCCTTCAAAAATGAAAGAATTTACATGCTCACAAAAACTACCAAAAAGGCAAAAAAAAATTGGTATATTACCAATAAAAGTACAAAAAAGATAATTATTTAATTAATTACACAGTACAAAATAAAGCACAAAATTGAATTACACATAATAATGCACAAATATCATAAAAATCAAACAAATCATGTAAATGTCATAAAATATATGACAAAAATGCAATAAAAATAGTCACGAACACCCTTGAACAAGTGAGGGATGCCTGCAGCTATGCAAGGGACGAGAAAAGAGGAAGCTCCAGCAACATCCCATCCATCTTGTTGATAGACGGGTGTCTGTTGGGGCTTTTTCCCATCTGTCACCAGCTGGGTAAAATATAATGTAGGAAAATAGTGCCAAACAGCATACAAAATCATACTAAACCACATTTATCCCTAAACACACAATTATTAGGTCTTAAATCATGCCAATATAGTATTATAACATTTAATTGTACATAAAATACAACAAACACTTATTAAAATATAAAATTAAAGAAAAAAGGAAAAAAAACTCAAAGCTATAACAATGGAGGAATATTTATTTTAATCATACCTTTACATATTCTTAAATCCAGATTTGCATCACCTCACAATTTAGACATGGATATCACTCGAATATAGCATTTAAACATAATTATTTCAACAAAAATAACATAGACATGCATGACAATTCTAAAGAGAGAAAGTAAAATAAAAGGCCTAGAATATTACCCTTAGAAGATATACTGATCTTGCAATTCTTTTATTCTAGATCTCCACTGCAATTTATGTTTCTTGTTTTCTAGAAAAATCAATGAATTTTATATGTGTTTGTGTGTTTCGATCAAAGAGATTGTTAGAGAAGAGCTTTCTTAGAGAGAGAAAGAAATTAATGTTCTTCTTCCTTAAAGATTCTCTATATTCAAAATGATTCCTCCAATTTGAAACCCTAAAATTTTTCCTTTTATGCCTAGGTTAGAGTTAGAGTTGGATTCCAACTCTAACTTCCCAAATCTGGAGATATTATCCCCTTAAAATTTGGATTTTTCTTTTAAGAAACTTATCTCCTTTTTTGAAATTCAGAAATTTGGGAAATCTAGAAAACAACCTAGAGATAGGTGTTCTTAATTGATAGGCAGCCATTCCTCAATCCAAAATCCCATAATTACCAAAATACCCTTAATCTGACTTGTATAGGAAAGAATAAGCCACAAATAGGCATTTATCACCTCTAAAGGCCAAAATCGGGGTTTTTCATGCAATTTTATCAAAACAATTGAAAATACTTGGAAAATCATGAAAATCTTTGGCAAAAAATGCAAGAAATTCATAATTGGAGCTTTGAGATCCGAACCTACTATCAATAATATACTATTTCCTCATATTGGGCAATCCTGATCTAGGCTACCTCGAGTCACTGTGTCTACAACTACCCTTAATTTTAGGGAACTAATGTACTAGTACCAAAGTGAGCCAAAATTCAGAGCAAAAGGAAAAAAGATGTGTACCTCAGGTAGAAAATCTCTTGGTTGATTAAAACATATACCTTCTAAGGTAGTGAGTCTCTTGGTTAATTTAAAACATATACCTTCTGAGGCAGAAAGTCTCTTGATTGATTAAAACACATACTTTCTGAGGTAGTTAGTCTCTTGGTCGGGTAGTTATCATTAGTTTTTCAATGCATTAACCCTAGTTTGGGTAGTTAACATCAATTTATCAATGTGTTAACCCTAGATTATCTAATTAGCGCTTGGGGCATGCAGAATCGAGATAAATTGATTAAATCTAATTAATACTCGGGGTATGTAGAATTAGGTTGTTGGAGTGCATCTAATTACCACTTGGGGCATGTAAAATCAGGTTGTTTGAATGTGTTTGATTAGCGCCTGGGGCATGCAGAATCGAGATAACTTGGTTGAATTTGATTAGTTTTTGAAGCATACAGAATTAGGACAATTTGTTGTATTTGGTTGGCATTAGTTTGTTGCTTCTGGTAGGTATATTATCTCCTCTTAAAGCAATGTTCCACTGGGGAGATTCCTAGCAAATATGTATCTATAAGGAGTCACTAATGTTCTTGAAGCATTTCTAGCGAAATATGCATATGTGAGGAGTCACTGAGATGCTTAGAACCTTTTTGGCACACTTCCCAATAACTATGTCACCACTCTAAAAATTGGCACCAATGTAAAGAAAACCATCATTGTCAAGGCCATTGACATGCTTGATCTTGCTCTGCATTCTTCAAAAATTTACATTGTCATCAAGCTTTCACCTCCTGTCTAATAGTTCCTTATTGTGCATCTCTTTTATTTCAATTTGTTCATGTAACTTCTTGTGATAAGAGTGGGAATCTACATTCCTCTTTGTTGAAGGAGTAAAAATATGCCCCCTAGTGGGGCTTTCAAGCACCTACTGTGAGAAGGAGTTGATATTAATGCTCTATTTATGGGGTTTGGCTTTATTGAGTTTTTTACTATTCTTTTTGTTCATTATTATTTTTTGTCTTGTCATTGTATGATGATTACAGGTCTTTTTATTAGTTTCACACACACACACACACATATATATACATGATAAGTATGAATTAAACAAAATACAAAATAAGATAAGCATATAAATTAAATTCAAATTCTATTTTTATATACATCAAAAATATTCAAGCAAAGTTTTAAAACTCCCTGAATAAAAACTAATAAGTCTACTGAGGTGGCCCTGGTGTCCTGCGATAAGCTGGTCCTAATGGAGGTTTGGGAGCTAGTGGTCTAGGAGGTCTAGCCGGTGCTCTTACCTGTGGTGTTGTTGGCGATTGATCATCATCCTGCCTAAACCTCAAATGGAACCAAGGCAATGCTGCTATCAAAGGCTATAGAACTTGCACTATCACCTCGGCCAACTGCTATGATCCATGTCTAACCCCAATGACTGCCCTAAAGTGCTGCTCAAGAAACCTCTTCAAATCATTCCTCAGATATCCAAAGTATCTCCTCAGCTCCTCCTCTATCTCCATCAATGCCTGTCTGCCTGCCTTTAAGGACCTCAATCTCAATGCGCTCACCCTGCTGCCTAATCTAAGTAAGCAAGTCATCAACTACCTATAGGGATGCATTAAACCTTTATCCTACAGTCACCAACTCATTCCTGATATCTTGAACCTCTGTCTGTAGAGACTGCATTATCGCTGGTATTATTTACGAGGACTGTATTGCTATGAATATTGACTGCAACATTTGATCCTGATGCCTACTAGCCTCCTTCAGTGTTACCAATCTCCTAGAGATGTTGTTAGATAAAGGAATTGAAGATAGAAGTGTTAGTGGTACCGACAGAGATGCCTCTACGCATGCTAAAGATAGTGGAATAAATGGCCGAGGAATTATAAATATGGATGCTCCTGGGTATCCATAGGGAGAGAACCTCCCCATCTTTCTGATTAGAGACTATTGGCATCTGCCAAGCGATTGAGGATGTACTGGCAGTGGTGGCTATCTATCCAGGAGGTTCTGTAGATCTATCTATATGTCAAACTCATAATATGAATTAGTCCCTACCCTCTGGTGCTCCTGTAGCTTATACAACTTATATGGCCCCTTTGCCTGAACCTCCAACTAAGATGGTTGTGCCGGTGGTGCCTGCAGTAATGCCAGAGCCTCTTGTGGTGGCTGGTCCTGCTCATTCCCCTCTGCTGGTGCATTTAGTACTATAGGGTTTAGACCGCATCTCTGTCCGGTCTCGAGGATAGTCAACAACCTGTACTCCCCCTTTTGATCAACGGCCTCCACCATCTTTATGGTGATCACAACTTGTAAATCAATATATATGCCCTCTAGAATGGGATCGCCAAATCTGCTCTCATATGCTCCCAGTAATAGCAGCAAATAGGAATGATGCCTCTTATGTAGATTTGTGTAGTAAACTGAGTGGACACCTTGACTAGTGAGATAATGATCTCATGGGTGATGTTGACATGCCTACACTCCTGCATCCCCTAAAGGCTAGTGATGTCAGTGGAGTTTACTGACCCCAGACTCCCTACGTGTCCCAAGTAGAGGGTTAATAACACTTTTTAAATGTAACTGTAAATTTGGACAGCCAACATAGTACTTTCACTGTATCTAACTGATATCTAGCCTTCGAGTATGCCACTGCTCTCCATCTAGTATGATCCATCAACCTGTCGGGTGTAACCACATCGAGCCTAATTGAAAGACCCATGGCCTGAGTGAACCTGCAGTGTGTGAGCTGTAATGGATGCCCAGTGCCAAGAACTGGACCATCCCTTCCTCTGTGTCCGACTTATGGAAGCCACCATATTGCGGTGTGGCTAGGACCTCTCAAGCGATATCAGCACAGGTCCTATAAGTTGAAGTGAAGAACTCCATCCAATTTGCTCTAGCTAGGAGTCTGTCCAACTCCCTCATCAGCCTGACATCCTGTAGGAACTGTTATGACATAAAGTGGCTCGACCTAAATTGCACTTGCTGTAAGGCTCAGTATTTGGCAACCTGTGTGGGTGTCATATACTGTGGTATAAGCTAAGGCAGGTTCGTGCATGTGGTTCTATGAGGCATCCTACAAGAAAGAAAAATACATGTTAGTTTCAGTGGCTAACTTAGGTCATAAGTAAACTAATATGTTAGAGTTTGTTAGAATTTTAGTAGCATGCTAGCTTGAAATGAAGAGGCTAACCTACAGAGGAATGTGTGCTAAGTGCCACAATATGACAAATAACATCCTAAGCCCATTATTTGGTGATTTAGTAATGGGATAAGGTACCAAAATGCCCCTAGTGTGTTTCAGTAGGAGTTAAAATGTCCTTCAACTTTTTTCGGAGCATAAATGCTCCTGATATTCTAAAATCGATACTAAAATACCCTTCTGTCAAGCAACCGTTAACTCTGGATTAACGGTGCTGACGTGACATTGACACATGGCAAAATATGCCATGTCAAGGCCATATATATTTTTAATCCAAATATATCCAGGGACATTTTAGCACTGTATAAAAAAATTTTAAGGGCTTTTAGTACTTTGAATAAGATATTAAGGGTATTATAGTACCCTAATGAAAAACATTAAGAACATTTTTATATTTTAGAAAAAATATTAAAAATCAATATTTATTACATTACATATTAATCAATATTTGTTACATTAACGAATAAAAAAATATAAACAAATTATATAGTTCAAAAATATTTATTAATTAATTTTTTTAATGAATATAATATTGGAATTTGACTATAAAAATACCCCTAAATATTTTGGCATTTAAAGCAATTGGAGCAACCTATAAGAATTTACATATGATATTAATTAAATTATTTTTATAAAAAAAACCGTCAAATTATAAAATCTGAATAAATTAGTGTTTAAATATATAATATGACTATTGCTAATTAAGACAAAAATTTGAACAATCTATTAAACATATTATAGTATTTATTTAACATTTTCATAATTCATTATTTGTTGGTTTATACATTTTATTTAATACAAATATATCATTTTATTGTTTAATTGCTTATAAATATTTAAATTAAATTTTAAAGATAATGTATCCCATCATTTTTTTTAAGAAAATGATTACATATCAAGGTGAAACATAAACATCTAATATCATATATATATTTTTTAATTGTTCGAAGAAGATACAATTTTTTAGTTTATAATAGTTAAACTCTTGATACAATTTTGGCCTTCCAGGGATGACAAACGGGCTGCCAAGGGATAGGTGTCTGTCATTACTCTCTATAAATAGTGCCCAAATTTCTTTGGTCTTTGTGCCTTTGACCCCTCCCTTTCCCATGAAGCTTCTACTAGGTATTTTCTCTTTCTTCCCTTTTTCCTTTCTTTTCCTGGTTATTTTTATTTTAGTCATTTATTTTCCTTCGTTATTTTTGCACTTAGACTACTTAGAGGAAATTTTATTACCATGACTTTCAAACTCACAAAATTACACCAACTATTAGATGATTCAAAAATCTAAGAGGATCCCCTTTTGGCTCTCTATTCCAGCTTGAAATTTCTGAGAAGTGTATCTCTAGATAGGAACCTACTACTTGCTGCTGCTTGGTATTAGGACCTGAGGTTCCACGTGTTTAGGTTTAGTCACTAGGAATTATGTCCTCTAGCAGAGGAGTTTGCTGCAATAGTTAATGCCAGGTTTGAGCCTAGTTCCCAGCCATGTCTTTTTTTTATTATTTTTAGCTACCCTAGAGAGGTAGCTTGTTCTCTCGACATCCTTCCTTTTGAGGCTAGGGGATCGGTACTTTATGGGAAGACATTCTCACTAGAGCCATTGATTGATGTACTAGCAGACTTTGATGACATACCCATTTTCCACTTCAATGTGATACTGCTTTGCTGTTTTGTTCGGTGCTTGCTGATATGCACTGACAATCCCATGACTGAAGACTATAAATTATTCAGCATGGTGGATGGCGTGCTCCGAAGGCATAATCCATATCCTTTGATTCTGGCAGAGACTGTCATTGGGTTAGATGTTATCCATCACAACCCTCACTCTAGATTCACTGGCAACCCTATGCTACTCTAGGTAAGTCCTTAATTTTAAAGGTAGCATGCCCCTTGTGGGTTTTCATACTAGTTTTTCTTGTAGAAAAATGCATTCTTTCAAATTTTTACGTATTTTGTTGCCTTATGTTTTCCTTAAATAAATCCAACTCACTCTGGTGGCTTTTTTTTAGGTATGGCTTTATGAGAAGTTAAAGATACTGTCAAAACCCCTTCTCGAGTTAGGGCTATAGCTGTTTACCCTATGAGATATGTCATCCTTAGACATCTGCAGTGTGAGTTTTTTATGATCTAAGATAGAGTTGACTGGCTGGGCCATTTGACAAATAATGATATCATGTTCAAGTGCACTTGGCTACCTATCACCTTCGAGATTCGGGATGCAACATTTGGATGTGTTCCTCTATGTGGATTGTATCGTGCTACCTTCTACAACACTGCACACTGTGCTCTTCAATTTGTGGATTGACGGGACATCGTTAGGTGTCCATTGGGCTTCTGAGGAAGGAAACTTTTCTTTCCCTTTATATCCAAGTATTATCAGAGGAATTGGACCTAACTACCCGCTAGGAATCCCATTCCTAAGATTGGCGTTTGTGACTTCACCACCTCTGTTCCATACAAGTAATGGGTCATTTGGATGGAGAGAGAAAGGTGATATAGGTAGGCTATATCAGATACTATTACAGATTATGTTTTTGCTTTTATTTGAACTTTTTTATTTTGAACATGTGAAAGGATATGCTACTTTTGTTACATTAATGATGTTATAAATGCATGTATGATATTTCTTTCTGATTTCAGTACGCATGTTAGTATTTGATATTAGCCTAATAACACATATTATTTAATCTCGAAATGAAACTTTACAAGCATCATAACTCCTGTCACCAATTAGCCCTCTTTAGGTTTTCTTAATTGATTATTTTCTCGGCCTGTAATTTTTATCCAAGGTGCCTTTTTTCGATTTTCACCCTAACGAGGTGCCCAATTTTAGTAAGGCCACCGTTTATGGTTTTTAACCTAGGGGCATTTGTTCTCTTCTTTTTCTCTTTTTGGTCTTAGCCATTAAAACTTTTCAATCTATCTATGTTCACTAGTTAAACTCATTGCCATCACTGTCTGATAAAATGGTAGCTTCCTTAAATAACAGGTTCTTTAGCATAAAAGGCCCTTCCCATGTAGGCCTAAACTTACCTCAAATATCTGAAATTCTCGGCCTTATTTGTTTGAACACCATATCACCCTCTTTTAAAGGATGCTTATTGACCTTTTTTCCTAAATGAACAAGCAAGCCTCTTCTGATAGACCTGATTATGATAATATGCCCTCTTCTATCTCTATCTAGCAGGTTGAAATGTGATAGTCTATATCTAACCCATTATGCTTTCGATATCTCAGCTTCTAAAGCTATCCTTAAAGATTGATGCTTAATTTCTATTGGTAATACTGCTTCTATCCCATAGACTAAAGAAAATATAGTAGCTCCAGTTGAAGAAGTTCTGGCTGTGGTCCTGTAACCCCATAATGCAAAGGGTAGCTTATCAGTCCAATCTTTATAAATTCGAACCATCTTGGCCAAAATCCTTTTGACGTTCTTTTTAGTCATCTCAATCACTCTATTGGCTTGAGGTCTATAAGGAGAAGACTTATGATGTTGAACTCCATACCTAATAAACATCTGCCTAGTTTCACTATAGAACTGTGACCCATTATCTGACACTATATGGTGTGGCAAGCCATATCTGTATATCAAGTTCTTTTCAATAAACTTAGCCATATTCCTTGCATCTATCTTTTTGAAAGATTTCACCTCTACCCATTTGGTAAATTAGTCAATACCCATTATAATGAACATATGCTCGTTTGAAGCAGGCAGATGGATCGTATCCATGATGTCTATGCCCCATGCCGCGAATGGCCATGGTAACGTGAGGTTGCATAACTCGAAGATAGGTAAATGCCTCAAATCTGTATACTGTTGACATAGTTGGCACTCTCTGACATAATTAAAACACTTAGTGTCAATTTTAAGCCAAAAGAATCCTTGTCACGTAATGTTTTTAGCTAAAGCCAAATCGTTCATATGGGCTCTACACACTCTTATATGCACTTATTCCATAACTTTTCTTGCCTCCTTTTCATCCAAACACGTTAATTGGATTCCATAAGGCTGTCTCTTGTAGAGCACTCCTCCTACAGTAATGAATTGGGTAGATAGTTTATGGATCATTCTTTGGTCCTTTCGGTAGCTTCTTTAGGGAATATTGACCTTTCCAGGTAATTTTGGATTTCATAATATTAAGGTTTTCCATCATCCACCTCGATATCTACAATCTATTCATCCTCAAAGCACGGCTTGTTAGAACTCAAAATCAGCATAGGCTTCATACTCACTCCTTTCGGATTATCCTATATCAATACCAAATTGGCCAAAGCATCTGTTAGTTAGTTTCCTTTTCTAGGCATATACCTAAAAGTACGAAGCTCGAATTGGTTGCTCAAAGCTTTTAGACACTTAAGATAGGGCAATAATCGTTCTTCCTTCACCGACCATTCGCCTTTCACTTGATAAATTACTAAAGATGAGCCTTTAAGCACTTCTATAGATTTTGGCCCCATAACTAACAGGGCTTCTAACTTGAAGATATAGGCCTCATATTTAGCTTCATTGTTCATGGATTTATACCTCAATTTCTTGGCTAGTGGCATTTTCTCTCCTTCTAGGATAACCAAGATTACACCTACTCTGGCTTCTTTATTGTTTACAGTCTCATCGAAATACATTTGCCAATCTTGTACTGTTATAGCTGCAATGTGCTCATTGGGAAACTTATAAGTTATCTCATCTCCTTATAAAGGTTGATCAGCTAGGAACTCCACTACTGCTCTCCCTTTAATGGTTTTTCTAGTGATGTTTTCTATGTCAAACTCTTGTAGGAGAATTAAACATCTTTCCATTTTTCCTAGAAGTGAGAGCACTTCTTGCAAATACCTAAGAGGATTCTCTTTAGCCACTACTTGTATCCTATAGGAATGGAAGTAATGCCTCAGTTTCTTTGATGCTTATATGACTGCTAGACAAACCTTCTCCACTTTTATGTACTTTGCTTCATAAGGGAAAAACTTCTTTTTGAGGTAGTATACTGCATACTCAATCCCAAAATCATCTTCTTGAGTCATCATTGCCCCTACTAAACTATCCTCTATAACCAAATATAAAATCAGAGGCTTACTTGCCTGAGAATATATAAAATATGTTTATCAAGAATTGAAATTGCAAAAATATAAATGGAAAAGTGTTCCACGTCGATGATTTGAGATCAAAGGATTGAATGAGGACTTTTTAATTAGCCCACAAGATGAAAAAGAGCCGAAAATGTACAAGAATCTCTCTCATGCCCAGCTAAGGTAAAATGGATTAAAGTAATGGAAGAAGAAACACTATAAGAAAAATACCATTTACCGATAGAAATTGATAACAGAAAATGTTGATTTTTGGTTGGAAATAAAAATTAACAACAGAAAGTGTCGTAAGAGATATGAGAATAGGGAAAATTTTTCGGCAAAATAACAATTATGTTGGTAAATTAATCGACGTAATTAAACATCCGTCACAAAATCCACCATATGTAAAATATCGTGAAATTATGTATTTACCGATGGAATTATTAATTTAGTTGATAAATTTACCAACGGAATAAAATTTTCATTGATAAAATTACTAATGTAATTAGTAATTTCGTTGATAAATTTTCGACGATTGATACATTTATAGATAATGAAATTTATAAAATCATCCTACCAAACAAGAAATAGAAAAAAAAAGGAAAAAATTATAAGATGTTTGTGGATAAAGCAAAAGGCTTAGTTTTGGAACAAAAAGTTTCTTAACATCAAGTTTACCAATAAGACCCCATCAAAAGCTTTTGGAATCCTTGAAGTAAATATAAGTAATTCTATGGCATCTTCCACAATGTATTTAGGCAAGCATGCAAACTTCATGGAGCATGATGCTAGTAGAGGCATTTTAAATCCACCAACCAAACCACCATGAGAAAGAAACTACACGCTAAAGCAATACTTCATCCTATTTTTAAAAAGAACATAAATTAAAAATCAAAGAAGGGAAAAGTAAGCAGACCAACCACTACATCCAAGTTATCAAGTTTACTTGTTACCAACCTAATCCAAATAATGCAAAATCCTTCAGTATAAAGTAGACACAATATTGACAACCAAGTACAGGACTTATGCATCAAGGAGGATAACTTATACATGCCTGATGCTTAAGAGAATTCCAGGAACACATTTTGTTGGCATAAAGAAGCAACATTACAATAACCCAAATCATCTTTTTATCAAAACCTTTAAATTTAATAGAACAACAAAATTCTATCTGAACTTTAACCTTAGATAGCATAAAAGTATCATGCAGATGTTCTGAAGCATAAAGGATAGAATAGATGATGCAAAAATAAATAAATAATGCACTTACAAAAAATTAGTCATGAAATTAATAAAATAATTCATTATTATGGTGTTTTTTGGGTATGATCTAAGAGATTTAACACACAGGTTGCAATTTGGGGTTTGCTTGCAAGTTTTAGATATTAAATCAACATTGCATTTCAAGGTTCTGCATTGGGTTAATGTCAAAAGTATGGCTAGGAAAAGTATATAAACTGTAAAATTCTTCATATTTTGAGAATTGGGTTTTGATTTTCTTTATTATTAATTACCATATGCTTGATGGAGTATATTTATATAGGAGAGTTTATTTCTGTTAGTATTAGACAATTGGATGAGTAAATTCATAAACCATAGGCAAACTTATAACCATAATCAATAACCATAACCACTTTTTATGGATGATGCATTGTTGAGTCGGTCCATAAGCTAATGTATTAATTAGTTGATATTAAACTTAGCTCAAATTGGTGAATTGTGAATAACAAATATTTGCAAAATTAAGATGTGAATTCAAAACTCTATACCAAATCTAAAATCCAAAAAGGAAAAAACAAATTGATTATCATGATCATAGCATATTGTAGTGTCATCAAGCACATGATTTTTTAACTGCTAAACTTATCCAAAAAAATTGCAAAAATAGAAAAAAGATAAACCAAGGTTGAATTGATTATTTATTCATTAATCTCACATTGATAGCCTAATTTTGAGAATAGTTATATTAATTTTTCTTTTCTCTTAAATGCTTGTATAAACGGCCAAAATAATTAAATACCCATAAGTGAAATTAGGATACATGTAACTTTGAAAGGACATATAAAGTGCTGAAGAAAAAAAGATTTAAGTCTTAATCTTGTTCATTTATAGAAAAGGCATAGGATGAGGTAAAGGAAATAAGACAATTCTCTTATAGATTAAATGATTGTAATTATAAAGACTACCCTAAATTCTCATGTTACCTACCATCATATATACTATTTTGTATATAATTTAAATACACGATAAACTATTTGCATAATTGCCATGTTAACTTATAAGGTCTATATATATGTGTGTCTGTGTGTGTGTGTACAAACACATCAACACATTGTAAGAGATTATACAAAGAAAACATCTGGTTGCATTGCACTAGCTACTATTTTATTCTTTACATTACATTTTACTTAGTACAGTATGATAATTACAAAGACAAAAACAAAATACAACTCAAACTTTATCTCTTCTTATCTCTAGTATTGGCCTTGTTGTAGCAGATCCTATCCCTTCAGGAAGAATTCTAGCTTTATGTACCTACATGGATAAACACCCATGCTAAGCTTACTATCTTAATAAGGAACAAAAAGAAAATCATAAAGATAACCTCTCACCGAAGTCGTCGCTAACTCACACCCACATGAATAATATTAATCTAATTTAATCATGAATTATAATATAGAATTTTAATATTAACAATATAAGGCATTATCATAAAGAATGTAAGTTTATAATGTGATCAATGACAATCATCAACTAAATTATACGTGATCATCTATATATGGATATACGTATGTAATTGCAATAGTTTTAAGTGAAGAAAACATTAGGTATCCATAGTTATTATTGTATACATGTGTTACTATAATAATGTATACTTCATCTTTTAAACACAACTTGTAACATCGAAAAAGTTTCATCTGACATGCATGACATGTTTTGGGATATGAATAGTAATTATAGGATAGTTTTCGGGGTAATCAGTGTAGAATAAGACAACAAAAAATCAAAAGTATATAAAAGTTAAACGTGTTCAAGCTAGAAAAATCTGAGGATGGGTAACCTGGTGGGTAGCTTGAACCAACGTGGGAATATGAAAATAGGAGTTAAATGGAGTACGTTGGTGCGATTCGAGAAGAAATTGAGCTTAAAATGGCCTTCAAATCAAATAGAGAAGTTTTACCCGATACTATAAACTTGATTGACTAAAAGTTTGACCAAGTCATAAAATACTCTAAAAATTTCAAAAATTTTTCTGAATACATGAACATGTTAGATATGACCTAAATTACCTTTTGGAACTGAAAAATAAATTTTTTGATGATTTTACAATTTTGAATTTTGGACTGGCTGATTTCACCTCCAAAACTAGAAATATAGTGAAACAATATCGAAATCACTTGAAATTTTAACCATATGCTATTGCATATGTAAGTGTATGTGGGGAAATTTTTCATGTTATTTGACAAGCAAAACATTGATTTCAGAAAAAGGGCAAAAAATCGAGGTTAAATTAGTTAGAGGGATTAAAGGCCATAATTAATTCATCCAAGGGCATAGAGGTCATTATAAAAGAAGTCCTAATCATCTACATGCATGGTATGGTAAAAATAAAGGTAGAACTCAAAGAAACCATGACAAATGGCTTAAAAATAAGCCATTAGATGGAATAGTGTTTGAGTGAATTTGGACCTTAGATTTGATGGACTTTGAGACTGATAAGAGGTGTCTAGAATCCTCTAAAACTTACCCTAAAAATCTATCACCTTCTCCCCTCTTCCCTCAAAAATCCAAACCTTCCTCTTTTTCTTCTCTTCACTATTTTTTCTTCCTCTCTCTCTTCTTCCACCAAGTCTTAAGCCTTAATTCCACTCAAAGACACTACAAGACACCCTCTTCATCCTAGAAGCTTGATTGAAGCAAAAGTAAGCTTGGAAGACCAAGAAATTAAGTGAGAGAAAGAAAGCTTAGGTAGGTAAGCCATGGTATTTTAATGGGTTTTAATTAAAAATTTTTATATGGGGTTATAGAGCATCCCTAGGGTGATCACGTAGTAGTATTTAATTATTATAAATTAAAGCTTAAACTTATGAATTCTTCTCCCTAAATTTAGGCCTAAAGGTGGAACATAAGAGGAAGAAAGGAATAAGGAGGTGGAAAACCAAAGGAGGCAAGATTAGGTGATTTCTAGCACCATAAAGGTTAGTGGATACACACTCTACACCTAATTTCATTTAATTTTGGGTTTTTTTCTCAAAAATTGTATTATGTAACTAATGAAAACTAAGAATTAATGGGAAAGAAATTGATAGGACCTTGTAGAATGATGAAACAACATAGAATAAGTAGGAAATTAGCAAGAAAACAAGCATTCATGTGGAGAACCAATGGAGGTCGAATGGTACCCTAAAGGGTGCCATGAACTAATTTGATACTAATTGAAGTTTTAAACCTAATTTGACTAATTCAATGATGATTAAACATGTTAGGAATGGTTTAAGATTGAATTAGTAATTGGACATGCTAATTGTAATGTATACATAATGGTATTCATATAGATAACATAACGTTGTTAAGGTAAAATGTATGCTAGCTAATATGTATATGTATATTTTAACCTTAGAAATATAAATGAAATGAAATGGAGTAAGAAACCACATGGTATAGTGGAAGACTATAAGAGGCCGAATGGGATGCCTAGTGAAAATGACATAATTTCATCATAATTAGTTGTTATTTTTCACCTATATTATGAATTCATGCATGATATGCATGATTACAATAAAATGATGATGTATGAGATGTTACATAATGGGTGTACCTTGAGAAACATAATAAAAAACACAACATAAAGTATAAAATATAGTTGCCTTTAGTATACAGTGGTTGATCCAGGACCCTAAAATATAATGGCTAGCCATATGGACCCATATACTACGATAAAATCATCCAATAAATTATTATCGAGGAATGACTACGATTTCATGGTCACCACCTCACTCATACAGTCACACAGTAATCTTATACAATCATACAGTCCTCATCTTGCATATTCGGTTTGAGAATTTTTACTGGTGACTACTAGGGGTAAAATGGTAATTATGTAAAAAATAGGGATTAAATGGTAAATTTTGCATAAAAGAAGTCATAAATAGAAATGAATAGGAAACAATATAAAAATGAGATTAATATGTTCAAAAATGGTATATTGGTAATTATGCAATAAACTGAGTAAAATGATAATTTAGAATAAAAAGGGTTGTTAAAAGAAGTAAAAAGGTCAATTTAAGAAAAAATGGCAAAACTATAATTAATAAAAAGTTTAGGAACTAACATGTAATTTTTCCCCTTAATGGGTACCACAAGGACTAAAAAGAAAATTTTTCATTTAAAGCAAATTAAAAGTCAAAAGAAAGTTAAAAGAGTTAAAATGGAGGTCAAATGAAGTCAAATAGGGTAAATAAAAAGTTTAAGGACCTAATCATAATTTTACAATTGGGTAAGATTATTATGGTAATTAACAAGAAAATTAAATATAATAAGGCTTGGGTATTAATTTATACATTAATCAAATTAATGGGAATTAAATTAATAAAAGTAACAACAAAGGGCAATATGGTAATTTAGTAAAAATTTATATCACGAATGAAATTTTATGTAGTTGTATCCACCACTAGGCAATATGGTTGCTTAGCGCGGGGGTTTTATGACTACAAACAGGGATAGGCATATGGAAGAAGTGGAGGAAGGCGAAGTCGAAGGCATGTACATGTGACGAACAATTAAGATCGTCATTTGAGTTATTTTGTCTTAGCCTGTGATAGGCTGTAGGGCATGTAATTTATTCGATGTATCAAAATGCTAAATTTTTTATGACTATATATAGATATATATGTGTGTATGATGAGAACTTGTGTATGAATATTGTGTTGTGTTGATGATTGTTGGACAATTATAGAAGTGCCATGCATGTAATTGAAGTTATGGAGGCAGAGATGGATTATTGGGAGTGTACAATTTTAATTTCGCAGGTTTGGGTAGCACGATTTTTAAGCCATTATGCTGCTGAAATTTTGACCAAAGGAATAGTGACCTAACAATACCATATATAAGTTTGGACTTAAATCTGAATAACCCATTGCAATAACAACTTGCAACATTAATCTTTAATCTGAATAACCCATTGCAATAACAACTTGCAACATTAATCCAAGTTATACACCATGTACGGAAAGCCAATGTGTTAGTAGGGTGTAGCACAACTATATTCACATTTCATGTTTTCCATAAACTATGTATGAACTTATACAAAATAATATTTGGATCAGGTCATGGTATATCATATCATTTCTATTCAATTACTTTTCATGTTGCTTTTCTTATGTCCTAAAATAAGTCAGCCTGCACCTTTCTCTAAGGGTGTGGATATGGGCGATACTATGATACCTGAAGGTACAAAAATATTCCTAAAGGTATCAAAATAAGGACCCTAACGAGGTCAGATATGTACTATAGACCAGTCAAGTGAACCCAAATAGGGTTAATATTATGGACCCAAATAGGATCAAACATGTGGCAGCTGCAATATACCTTTATAGGTATGCTTATCAATCTACAACCTAGACATAAACGCAGGCAACTATAAATCATTTTCTTTGATTTATTTCACCTTTCTCTCTTTATAAATGTGTATTATCAACTTTATCACAATTATATGTTTAAGAGCATACTGTTATATGTGTATGTGTGTGTGTGTTCATGCATACACATCTTGTACCTTTCTTTTTCATGCACATATATCACATTCATATTCGTTATAATCATATATAAACAAATTTGTGTTCATGTATGCATGTCTATATAATTCATTATGTATATTGATAACTCCGATTTTGTGTTTAATTGTATTGTGTTTTTATCAATGTTTACATCTCGTTTTGCGTGTTTTTCTTGTTTTAAGTGTTAAATTCGTCTTTTTGTGCTAAATAGGATTATATTAAGAATTGTGAAGTTTTTGTGTGATTAATGGTGCAATTTTGACTTTTTGTGCAAAAATTGACTTGCACTTGGTTGAGACCACCTGTTTCAGCCATGTACCTTGCAAATTTACAAAATGTACCATTTTACTAAGGGACTCGGCTGAGACCATTTGTCTCTGCCATGTCTAATGGAAAGTTCGAGGATGATTCCGTCCAAAAGGGTACATACAGCTGAGACTAAAGTGTCTCAGCCATGTGCTACTACTATAATACTATTTTAACCGATTGGTTGTCTCGATTGTGTGCCTCTAAAGAACACTACAAAAGCTACAGTTTGTCTAGATTTAAAAAAGGGATTTTTAGATTTTTAAGTTTTCTCTTTAGTTTTAGCTCATAGTTCTTTACATTTTTAGGGTTTATATGTTTAGTTTATACTTGTAAAAATCTTGCATTTACATAGATTCCACACTTACGATATAGCAAACACTATAGTTTAATATAGATACATAATTTCAGTTACTGTTCAGTGAAGTTCCAATAAGGAGAAAAAGAAAGGAAGCCACAACAATTTCAGATCTGCACTTCAAATGGGTTTAATAGTTTCTTCTTTCCTTTTTCTTGTTGTTTTCAATATGAGTTATGAGTAGTCTTTTAGTTGTTTGGGAATCTTTGAATCCCCTACCCATGTAAGACTTTGAACTTATTTTGTTATGTATATATTTAGATGTTTCTTTTCCCTTGTGTTCAACTTGGTATGGATGTTATTCAAGTGTTTATGCTATTAATCTTATTCAAGTTGATAGATTTATGCTTGTTTAATCTATATACCATGAATGCTCTATTTTTGCAATATATGTTCTGTAGTTTTAATGATATTTCTGGAATAAAGCTATTAGATCTAGGGTTTATGTGTTGTAATCTAGAAATAGGGAGGAAAATGAATAGGTATTGATAAAGTAAGCTCTAGAATGGAATTCTAGTTCATATCTAGGTCTTAAGACCCTTGCTTATGCTAGCAATTAGATTGACTCTGAAATGGAAAGTCGAGTAGCTAGAGTAGTGGGCTCTGGAATGGGATACTAAGGGTTTAGTTGGGTTGTCCACATCTAAAGTATATTAATGTTATGTAAAAATGAATCTTGCATTAGGTAGGAGAGGATTAGATTCCCGAACTACATCTTTAGTCATTTTATTTCATTCATTTTCATGCTCTGCTTTTATTGCTTTTGTTTAATTCATACTTGTGTTTAATTTACTTTACTTTTAATTGTTAAAAATACTGCTAGATACAACATACACAAACAACAATTGGGTAGTTCTTTAAGCATATAACTCTAATCGGTTAAGTATTCGTACATTCGCTTAGTTCGCTAGGGTTTAATATCTGTGGGTCTAAAAATTACCACATTATATTACTTGTCGATTCAATACACTTGCTGAGGTCACACCTTATATATCCTATGCATGCTTGTACTTAAACATCTAACTTTAACACATATTATATATGTTCATATATGGTATTTATGTCTATACATAATTATATTCTATGTACTTTTATAATTTAATTACATCTTTTTATATATATATATATACACACACACACACACATGGAATTTACACACACACATAGATATATATATATAGGCCTAGAATCCGACAAATCACACCATGTGTGTATAAGCATTACATGCAATCATATTAATGTAACATTAATTATGGGTTCATATTTTTATAGTTATAAGTATTTATATGTCTATACCTATGCATCATTATATTAATATATCCTAACCATAATGATTCATATGCATATAGTTAACATGTGAGCCTAATAGTAACCTTGATTAACTCATTTACTTAGGTTCCCTTATAAAAAGATTTATCTTATAACCTTACTTTAAAATTGTTATTATACTTTATATACATCTCATATCCTCCCTTACTCTCATATTCTTATTTAATCCGAGTATCCATTAGAATTACAGTAGTATAGTTTTACTCTCCTATCCACATTCTCAAGAATATAAACATTTATGTAAGTTTATCTTCCCTAATTATAACATCTTTGATCATGCATATTCCTCAATAATATAGATATACATATACATGTGCATCACCTAATTGAAGTGTTATTGGTCATACACATTCATATGTACGACTATATATGTTCTTATATACATCCTCTTTGTATCTTTATATCTCATACACATTTCAGGGCACCAAATCCTTTAATTTCCTGTTTAATATGTCCTAAGTAGGTTTAAGGATGTCTAAATGAGCTTTGGTAGAGTTTTAAAGACTTAAAATGCATGCTTGTTTTGTGCAATAAGTGCCTCAGTGGAGGCAACTTTTGACTCTATCAAGGGGATACATTCTGGACATCATCAAGGCTCTCTCCTCAGTGGAGGGAGAGATTACCTAAGCTGAGGAGGTTTTTCCCTTAGCTGAGGTGAATTTCCCATGATTGAGGAGGAGTTTTAGCCATATATAGAAAGGGTTTCCTTGGTGGAGGGAAAAGTCCCTTTACCAAGGTGATTGTTAGCATCAATTCTGCCTGACTCTGTACCAATTTTTTCACCTAATATATGAATTTTATGGGCTAAATGGTCTTCTATAAAGTTTTTTCTCTAAGTTTCTAGTTTCTAAAACATTAAAAATCATATCATTTTCAATTCTATATCTCAAGATATTTAGGAAATACTACAGGCTATTTCCAATGATAGGGCAACAGGTAAATCCAATTTTTAAGCCAAATTATGACTGACTTAGAGACAGAGTTATAATTTGATGTCATCATATGAAATCTAGGTCTGGAAGTATAGTTTCTAACCTAATTGGAATCATGCAATTTTCATCTTTATAACTCAATTTATTGATAAAACAGTGGGACTAGGTCTAGAAAATCCTATGACAAATTCTGTTTTTCTTAGGGAAAGCTCGTAAAATCTGACCCTTAAGGAGCAAAACAAGCCTATATCCATTTTTAAATCTTACAATACATCCTAACCAATTTTACAATGTTGTGTTTAAAAGCAAACACACACACATCATATATGAAGTTCCCATACATTTGTTGCCCCATAAATTTATTTCACTTCCTTGACAACTTCTTCTTTATTCTGCTTGCTTAAATCTTCTTCAATACTGTATAATTTACACTTTACATGTAAATCCCCACTCTCTACTTTTAACTTAACTTTAGATACTATAAATTAAGAAGAAGAAGTAAAAAAGAGGACAAATATACCTTATGCATCCTTAACCTGCCAACTTTTAATTGTCTTCAACACCTTCCTTGCTTCACCAATGTGAGAGGGAACTTTAAGAGAGAAAGGAATGGAAAAAAAATGAAATGAAGAAATGTCAAAAAGAGTGAGTCTCTATGGCTGGCTTCCTCCTCTTCTTCTAAAGTTCAACTTCTACTTTATTCTAAAAGGCCAAATGCCACTCTTCTATTAGCCCACTTGTGGCCTTTATAACAAATTCCATTATGGTCCCCTAAATATTTTATTTTCCTAATCTTTTCTCTCACTTATAATTTGGTTCAATTTAATCCTCTTTTCATAACTTCTTAATCCTGCATATACATATTAAATTGCCAAATTACCAAATTGACCTTGCCTTTCCTCATAATACCCTCTATATTCTCTTTCTTCTATCTTTATGGCTTCTAATGCACCTTAAACATATCCAATTAGCACTAAGGTATATGTTGGAGCCTTACAGTAACAGGCTTAGGCTTTTTTAATTAAATTATGCTATTAAATATTGAATATTTCTTCTATTAAATAACAGGCTTAGGGGATAAAACTCAAAGTTAGTTTTTAATTTTTCTTATGTATGGACTAGGATAAAATGCCTAGTTTTTCTTTAATGACACTCAAAAATAATGCATTTGAACAATCGCAAGGAAACTCCAAAATTAACATAACTGGAAATCAAACAATTTCACTACTTTTAATTTGTGTTTAGTAGAAAATTAACACAAGAAATGAAATGAAACAATAGACTAATGGCCACTACGAATACATTATTCTCCAGTTCCCAAATAATCAAATATAAAAGCCAACAATATTTATTTAGCAGGACTAAAATTAGGGCTTAGCAAAAAAAATCAAAAAAATGATTAACCGAAAAATCGAATCGATTTTTACAGTTAACCAAACCAATATAAATGGTTTAGGTTAGTAATTATAGGAGAATTCAATTTTTTGGTTCCGATCTAAGGTTTGAAAAAATTGGCTATTTCGGTTAACCGATCGATTTAATTACATATATATATATATATATATATATATATATATATATATATATATATATATCAACCTTTAATAATTAAAAAGCCCTAACATCTCTACAAACTCTCCTTGACAATCTCACAATCTTCCTCTCTTTGAAAGTCTCACCATCACATCTGCCTCTCCCCATTTTTGTGCTTCTCATATCAGTATTTAGTGATGATTTGCCGAAAAAATGTGGAACAGGGCAATGATAAGTAAAACATGCTAGCAGATAAAGCTTGAGAAATGAACAAATAGGGACCATATTTACAGCTTTAATAGCCATTCTAATAAACCTATCACCGACAGTACTAAGCAACAACAGCTATAACGCTAGGCATATGCTGAGCAATGGTATTTTTGAGACACAAATAGGGAAAATTGTAGCTCTGAAAATGGGATTAACA
>JBBPFJ010000239.1:100561-129579 GCA_037975025.1 Excoecaria agallocha
AAAGAAATTCCTTCTCAAGAAAGACAGTGGGAGTAAAGTAGAACTTGGAGAAATTCAAATGCCTCAAACTTCTATAAAGAATGAATTGGAAATGGGATCAAGTTCACAACCAGTTGTGGAACAAGAACCCATTACATAAGAACCTAGAAGGTCCTGTAGGGTACGTTGGGAGATTGAGAGATACGAATTTCTAATCACCGATAGTGATACTATTGAGTTAGTGGATCGTGAGGATCCAACTACCGATCGAAGAAGCAATTGAGAGCCCTGACTTGAAAAAATTGGCTTGGAGCCATGAAATTCGAGATGTAATCAATGTATGATAACTAGGTTTGGACCTTCATTGATCCACCGAAAGGTGCTAAGGTGATTGAATGCAAGTGGCTATTTAAACTCAAAGCTGACAAGGACCTACAAAGGTAGACTAGTAGCAAAAGGTGTTTCGATAAAACTTATGGTGTAGACTATGATGAGACCTTTTCGCCTATAGTTATACTCAAGTTCATTAGGATCTTGCTTGCCATAGCTGCATATCATGACTATGAGATATGGCAAATAGATGTCAAAACTGCTTTCCTTAATGGAAATCTACTTGAGGATGTGTATATGACACAACCTAAGGGTTTTGTCAATCCCAAGCATCCTAAGAAGGTTTGCAAACTTCAAAAATCCATTTATGGATTAAAACAAGCATCCCGAAGTTGGAATCTCCATTTTGATGAAGCAGTCAAAGAATTTGACTTCATCAAAAATGAAGATGAGCCTTGTGTGTACAAAAAGGGTTAGTGGGAGAATAATAGTATTTCTAGTCATCTATGTGGATGACATCCTTCTCATTAGGAATGACATTCCAACATTACAAAAGGTTAAGCAATGGTTGGGGAAATGTTTCTCAATGAAAGACTTAGGTGAAGCTGAGACAATACTTGGTATTCGAATCTATAGAGATAGATCACATCGGCTTTTGAGACTAAGTCAAGAAAAGTACATAGACAAAGTACTAAAGCATTTTAGTATGGGAGACTCAAAGAAAGGGTACATACCTTTGGCTTTGGGAGTTTCCTTTGACTAAAGAACAGTGTCTTAAAACTAAAGAGGAGAGGGACAGCATGAGTAGAATCCCATATACATCTGCTATTGGATCTATCATGTATGCTATGTTATGTACTAGGTTGGATGTTGCTCATGCACTGAGTATAACCAGTAGGTTTTAGCAAGACCCTGGTGAGAAGCACTGGTCTGCTGTAAAGGGAATTCTTAAGTACTTGCGAAGGACTAAGGATCACTTCTTGGTGTATGGTGGTCAAGAAGAGCTCGTCATACAATGTTATGCCAATGCTGATTTTTAGACCAGTACTCAAGATTTAAGATCGCAATCTGGTTTTATTTTTTGTTTTGAATGGTGGTGCTGTCAGCTAGAGAAGCTCGAAGTAAGAGGACCGTTGCCGACTCAACTACAAAATCTGAGTATATTACAGTAAGTGAGGCTGCAAAGAAGGTTGTTTGGATTAGAAATTTCATTTCTAGATTAGGAGTGGTCCCAAGCATCCTAGATCCATTAGAAATTTTTTTGTCATAACAACGGGGCCATCGCACAGGCAAAGGAGCCCTGATCACACCAGAAATCCAAACACATACTCAGGAGGTACCACCTGATCAGAGAGATCATTGATTATGGAGATGTCAAGATTAGTAAGATAGTAAGTGAAAACAATGTAGCAGATCCATTGATGAAACAATTGCATCCAAATTTGCACAAAGCTCATTTGAGAGCATTCGGTCTTAGGGCTATGCGAAATTGGGACTAGTGCTAGTGGAAGATTGTTAGTGTAAGCCCTAGCCCCAATACATTGTTATAAAACATATAAGTTAATAAATAAGGCATTTGTTTTATCTTTTATATTCCTATGCATATCAAATGATAGAACTATCCAAGAATGTTATTTCAGTTTAAGTTATCATTTGTGAGGCACATGGTTGTAAGACCTTGAAACAATTGAGACTTCATTCTAAATATCCCTAGTCAGTTGTTGTTATGGGAATAACAAATGAATTAAGACTAGTATGCTCTCTCTGATAAGATGAATTCTGCCTTACGGATCATAAAAAGTGTCAATCAGAGATCATAGATACATATTTAGAATATGGTATTTGGATTTGATCCATTCATGAGAGCACTACATGGAACAAGTCATAAGTGTTTCTCATGTGCGAGTTTTGCATCAGAGTTCTTAGACCTAAAATCTCTATGAAACACTTTATGAATTACTGTGTACTTTGACATACACCTAACGTACTCGTAACATAGTGAAAAGTATGGGTATGCTTGGGTATGCATTGATTCATGTTAGAGAGCATGAGAGAAGTAAATAAGAGAGAAAATATCATCGACCACTTGATCAGTGAACTGAGAAGTGTATGGCCATACCGAGATAAAATAATGAGTAATCATTATTTATCTAAAAATTCAGTGTCACTAGAATATCAAGAAAGGAATTAGTATATATATAAGGATGACTAGTTCCATGCCTTATATTAATTCTGATATTTATGGGTAAGGGACTATTGCCAATATTAAATGGACCTATAGGATCGCACACAAAGCATTGGGCTTAAAAATATTTAAATAGAGTATTAGACATTAATTTGGGCATTTATTTAAAGTCAAATTAATGTAAGTAATGGGTATTAAAATTGCTAAATGGACCTTGGTCCATGAGAGAGGGAATTTCGGCATTAGTAGGTTTAATTTCAATTAATTAATTATCTTGGATTAATTAATGTAATTTAGTATTAAATCCTAAATTTTATTTACTCAAGATATAATACTTGAGAGGAAATCAATGTGGCCAAAATTCAAGTTGGGAATCCTAGTTGAATTCGGGCAACTACTAACCCTAAAGAAGTAGTTTGTTTTGATTAAATGACTAATGCAAATTTAAATTAATTTGAATTTAAAAACCTAATAGAATTTGAAATAATTTAAATTACTTTATTAGGAAGTGATGAAGGCTGAAAATTAGACCAAATTCTAGGGGATTTTGGCCACCACAAGTTTTCCTAATCTAGTGATATAAATTGATTAATTCTATTTGCCCTAGTTAGTTTTTTCTCTTTTTGTGCCGCCACTCTCAAGGGAAAAGGACTCTTTCTCCTTCCTTTTGGTTTTGGGTAGCCATTAGTAAACCTTAGGAAGAACAAGATAAAATTTTGTGTCTTCATTTGAATACCCATAGCAAGTACACAAAGATTAGAGCTAGCACTCTAGTTTTAAGCCATCTTTGCAACTGTGTGTGTGTGAGCATAGAGTGGTGTGGCGTAAAGGCTGCTCCTTTGGCATTGGTGTTCAAGATCAGTAGTATATAAGTCTATCTTATATATTGGCCATAGCAAAAATCAAGTTTTAAGAGCATCCCAGGTTGTAAGTTTTTCATAAAAACCCTAAAATTGCATGTTTTGATTCTATGTTGTATATTGTTAGGCATGAATGATCAAATTTTTAATTTTTTTCTGCTGCGTGATTTTCATGGTATGCCATGTGATATCCCTTCAATCAAGTGACTCGAGACTATCATGTCTTAAGTGTTTGATAGTGCTCACTAGTGTCCAGTGTTTGTACCAGTTGTTTATCATCAATGGATATTCAGGCGATGAAAGTGATTTAATTAACAATTATTGATAAGTGATTAGTAGTGAAAATGCCTTTATGTCTTAGTGTAATGCTAGTACCTTTTAGTGATATCATTAATGTGATTGATAAATGATATTGAAATACTCCTGAATGTATGAGATTGTTCCTATGAGTCTATGTGTTTTGTAACATGAAAGTGATCTAATTAATGAATAATGATGAGTGATCAATAGTGTAAATGTTTTATTGCTTCATAGTAATGTCAATGTCTCATATTAATATTGTTAGTGTAACTGAGAAATGGTATTGAGGTGTTGTTTAATGCTTGGAACTGTTATAATGAATGTATGTGAGTTGTACTATGTTAAGGTATATTAACTATTAAATGTTATTACATAATGTTTATTGGCATATTATACTATTTGTATTTGAGGACTTCGTCAAAAAGTTGATTGCATTGTTTTTACTCCCTACTGAGCTATTGCTCAGCACGGGTGTTCTTCCGTGTAAGTAAACAAGTGTAGATCTGAAGAACCAAATTTCATTCCTACATCTTCGGGACACTGAGAGAAAAGCAAGTGAAGACTAATTTTTGGTGTAGTGTCATTTTTGTAAATGTCTAATGTAAAAGATTTGGAATATATGTAATGAACTATTTTGCAAATATACTTTGAGTATGTTAAAAATTATATATATATGTGTGTGTGTGTGTGTGTGTGTGTGTGTGTGTTTATACAAACAATTTAATAAAGTAATATGTAATTAGAGTGAGCATTATAGATCGGGTAGCTTATCATTGGTTTGTTGATTTGTTAACCCTCTTATTCAAATAGATGGTTTACCCTCATCTTGTCGATGTTTTAATCCTATTGTGCAGCAAATGGTTTTACCGTTAGCTTATTGACATGTTAACCCCTTTTGGTTAAAGTAAGTGGTTTAACGTCGGCTTGTCGACGTGTTAACCCTTTTGTTGAAATGGGTGGTTTTCCATCAGCTTGTCAACTTATTAACCCTTTTGGTTAGAATGGGTGGTTTATCATCAGCTTGTCGATGGGCCAAATCTCCATTTGCTAAGCTGATTGATGTTAGCTTATTAGCATGTCTACAAGAGGTTAGTGTTTGGAAAAATTTTAATCTATAATAATTTTATTTTGATATGATTTTCCAGTGTTTACAATGTCTTGTGACCACTTTGGCACATGGAGCCCGTTTACATTTTTGCTTGTAAGAAATTATTTATGCAAGTATATGCATAAAACTATATATGTGCAGTATATGTGCAAAATTCATGTGTACGCGTAATCACACGTGTGAGCCATGTGTAACGAGTGTATATGTGGTGTGTGCAAAGGTTATTTTCCACAATTTTCGAAATTTAAAGTAATTTTAACTTGTCAAATACTTTTGAACTTGAATTTTATTCATCCTTAAATCAGTTGAATGGACTATATTCTTAACTAGTTTAATCTTAATAAGAGAAATTAAAGGGGTCATTCTTAATAAGGAGACAGAACAATAGGCATGTTAATACTAAGGTCTACTGAACCAACAAATTAGCACAATGCATACCAAATAACTTCTGTGTATGTGTGTTGAAGGCAAAAATAGAATTTTTATCCGTTGAATTTTGGATGCAAAATTAGGAGCGAGGTTGAACTCGAATGCATAATGCATTCATGGCTTCTCGTTTGAAGCTCAAAAAACACCATATGCCTATTCTTATGTACCAAACCTTACTAGAAGGTCATCTCTAGTAGGTTGGATGAAATCAAACCAAGAATCAGGAGGTCTGACATTAGTTGTAATGTTAGGCTTGGATGAATGGCTATCAAAATAAGGTCAAGTTACTAGAGGAAAATGACCACTATGCTTCCGTAATTGGTAGGAGGATTTATTCTACCCATTTTTTGCTCTCAAAGCATTGTTGGATTTGGTTTTGATGATTTTAATTAATCAAAATACTCTTACATTTGGTCTTGATGAATTTAAATTGTGATTATTCAAGGTTAATAACTTATGGTCTCCCTTTCCCTTTTATTGTTGTCGTTGTAAGGCCATTTGACTTCTAGGTTTTTTCATTTATTTATCCATTTCTCCCTTTCTTCTTCATTTCTTTTCTAATGCAATTCCCTATGAATGAAATTATACAAAGGATTGGTAGAAATTAATCTTCCCCATTCTTAAAAGTCTTGGTCTTCAGGCAAGCTTTTTCTAATTATTTCCTATAGTTCTTTTGGTTTGTCTTCTGTATGAGTTCTCTTATTATTTCTAGGGTAGATAATCTATCTTTGCTACACTTTTAGCAAAAGAAAATCCATTTCCCCACAAACTATAATGTTTTCATTCATTGAGTGTTGTGCCATGCTAAGCTTGTAACCCTACACTCTTCAGAAACCATATCTCTTATCTAAAATATTTGTTGTAACTCAGGATAGGTTCTTTGCCCTCGAAACTCTAACTTGTGTCTCAAGTTGTGTGTAAAACTTTTTATAGAAGTGACTTGAGTATTAGGGAATTTTCATTAGTGGTTGGCAAACTGGTTTCTCAAGGTGGCTCTTTCTTTCTAAAAGACCTAAATGGTAATATTGGATTACCTTTCACTGACATACCCACCTTTCATGATGGCATTATTCTACTAATCTATCTTGCCTAGCATTTTCCATTGATCTCGAAGCACCTAGCGAGTGGCTACTATCTGCTCGGCATGATCAAAAAAATTCATAATAGGCTAACCTTATTTTCATTCCATGTGTCTCTGGCTGAGATTTCTCTAGATGGTCAATTTGGACGCCTACCCCTTCATAGGCTATACAAGGCCACATTCTAGATTACAACTCACTATACTAGATAACTTGAAGAATCATAAGTCATAATGAGAAACCTCTGTCCTTTAGAGGTAACCTTCCATCGATTGCATTGTGTCAGACATATAGAGATTTGAGGAGTGATTTTATTATTTGGTTTTGGTATAAGGTAATTAGAGCAACTTGGCTAGAGTGCCAAAGGTTTCACCTAACTCTTGATCTTATGCCGAAAGCATTTTATTACTATCAAGAACTGAAGTTCAACTCTTGTTAACAAAACTGCTCATACTTAACATATTAAGGAGGATAGCATGGTTTAAGTTGAAGTCCTAATGATTGATTTACAACCCTAGAATGAAAATAGTAACTTTCTCGCTCAAACCTTATAGGTTTGCACCCTTTCGAAAGGTATTTCTTCATGTTTAGATTACTCCTTTGTCTAGGGAAAGACTAATGGCACAAAGTATTTATCTATTCTTTATTGGCATGAGATCGGGCATAATATAGCAAGAGAGTCCATGTATGAATATCAAACTCTAGTTAAATGATCCCAATCAGTTCCCAAGGACTTAATTGTCTGAAGTATTTGGATTTTACATGCCTTGTTATGGTGACAACTCTAAACTTTCTGAAACTGTCAGGTGTACTTCCCTATGATATATGCTTGTTAGATTAAAGAAGTCTATGTCTATAGCAAGCCAAAAGGACCCTCTCATATATAATCTTCCTAACAAGTGCCAAGCCACTCATGTGAGCTTTATAAATGCCATCATGAATTTCTTCTATAACCCTTATAGCTTCTAACTCATTTGTGCACCTTAAACATATGCCATTAGGGCTGCCCCCCATATAGAACCCTCCATATTGTGTAAAGAGACTTTCTCTGAGGATGTTGGTTTCTTTTGAACAAGTTTGAGTGTTATAGCACCATGGTTTCTCATCAACAATCTAAACATATATCACCTGTACGGCTTCAAAACTCAATCTATCTGAAATAGTTATAAATATTAGCTTCATGATCACTCCTTTTAAATGTCTTGCACAGTAATCAAGGTCATCAAACTGCCAGCCAACAATCCTCATCCTCGAGTATAATACTAAGAAGACAAACTGGTTGCTCAATCTTTGCAAGCACTTCTCTCACAAAACCGCAGGTACTTTCTAATCGAGCATTCACCATGAACTTGGTAATTACTGGTGATGAGTCTCTAGACACTTTTTTTTAGCTTTGTCTCTAAGGCTAATAGCTCTTTTAACCTATATATACAGGCTTCATTTATAATCCCACTATTGATGGCTTCAGATAATTTTCATCATCAAATGAGACAAGGATTACCTCTGACTTTACTATTGTATGCGAAATGCTATTGTTGCTACCTCAAAACCTATTTTTCTTCTGGAAAGAAAGTATTTATCGTGTGGAATGCTACTATCTTTCTAAGAAATTGCCTCTCAGTAATATGTTTTAAGTGGGCTTTGGGAAAGCTCGCTTAGGTACTTTTTTGGTTTTTTCTACCTTGCCCTCTACCTAAGCTTTCTTATTACTCCTAGAGAAGGCAATCCATTTCTATCATGCTTCTGCAAAAGATAACCTCTTCCTCAACAAATTGCATATGCCATCTGATGCCTCCGAAAATTTATGAAGAAATTCCATCTCGACCCTTACACTCTATTCAGTAGTTTTCCAAAGAGATTGATCTATCATATGTCTCCTTTAGCAACTGTCAGGGCTCACATTTTGCGTTTTCATTTTACCCATTCAGAATTGCACCCCCTACTCGAAGAACTTATAGCCATCAGAGGAATACTTTGTTGACCCTAAGACACTACCTTACATTATGAGCTACATGCTAACTACCAAAGGGGAGGTTATTCAATCCTTATTTTTACTAACAACCCCTTATTGCTCTAGATATCTATAGTCCCTAAAAACATTGTAAAAGCATTTATACTTCAATTGGTTTAAGTGGTACAGCTTTATCCCTGCCAACCCATATTAGATTTCATTTAAAATACTTATTAAGAATAAGCTTCTGGACACTAAAAGGTGGTCTTCCTCTATTACATATAACTATTAACATAGTATCTTGGTAGGGATGTCATAATAAGAACGTCAGGAGAAGCATCCGACATATGAGATATTGCTTTTGTCACTTGAGAATTTAGCATCAATATATGCCCTTACATATGCAATAAGTTTCTTTCTACATGTTAATAGTATGTTTATGCCTAGCTTATGTATGCATTCCTATATACATGCATCACATAGCAATAACAGTGAACATACCCATACATGTAATGCAAAAACACATGTTTCATTCAATCTCAAGGGGTAACACCTTGGGTGCATTTGACTCCTGTTATCAATCAGCGTTGATGGGTTTTTTTTATTGAATATTTTCTCTCAACCCCTTATTTTTGCCTAGGATGTCTTTTTTGGTTTTCTCCCTTGTGGGGTGCCTAATTTTAGTAAGCTACCTTTTTCGGTTTTTAACATACAGGGCTATATTTTCTCTTCTTTTGATTTTTGATTTTTTTTGTCTTTGCCATGTAACCCTCTTTAGTCCATCGACATTGTTTGACTCATTAAACCCCTTTTTAACCATTGTAGGTGAGAAATGGCTGCCTTTTCTAACCATAGCTTTTTCAGCATAAAAGGGTTTAGCTTTGTTTCATGTAATCTGGAACACTTGGTTTGAATTATTTCTCCCAAACAATGACCTTTGACCCAATTTCAAAAGATTAAGTAGACCTTTCCCTTTTTTGTGAACTCGACAAAGATGGCAAGTTCTCCTTTAAATCATATAAGGCCTTGTTTTACTCCTCTTAGCTCTAACAATTGAGCTCTTAAAGTGACATTTAATAAATGAAGCTCAATCTTGATCGGCCACATCATGCTTATCACCGATTGTTATGGAGAAAGTAACAGTCTTTGAAACTTCGCTTGCTATCTTATTTCTTCATTCATATTAGCCGTGCAAGCTTCTGTATGAGTTCTTTTTCCATTTTCCTCTATTCTTCTCGACTAGTTTCTGTCATCCTATTTCTTGAACAATGCTCTATTTAAGATAATAAGCTAAAACGGTAGCTTGTAAATTATTCTCTAATCCTATTTTGAGGCATCCTTAAGAAATTTAGCTCTTTCAAGCAATGGGGCTATAGTTTCCCATTAATCTCCTTGATACTTGTCACTTTGAATTTTTATCTCATCCTCTGTGCCTTCTAATCTCAGCCTTTGAATTTGTTGCTTTAATAATCTGTTGTTTAGATAAGCTCGGGCAATATGTCATGAAGTGTCTTTATCAATCCTTGTCATATTACTTCAGGTCCAAGCAAATACTTTTTTTTGCCATTTTTTGTTTGTTATTTTGTTATTCTTTTTCAAATCATCTTATTGCAGAAGTCATATTGGATGCAATCAAGACATTATTTTCCTTGAAATTAAATAGAGCAACGTTTATTGCATTAATGTCTTATATAATTAAGCCATGATTACTACCATGCATGATGTAATAAAATAACACATTACATACATAAGAAAAACTCATATTATTAACATGATTAAAGAAACATATGCATATTTTACATTAGCAAAAAGTGGCATATATTACACCTTATACTACTGTAGGTGTAAGTTCTAAAAGCTCCTCAACATCTCAGGCTCCCCTTCTTTGGATGGTGCCTTGAAGGTTTGCAGTGATATATATTTATTCCATGACTCCCTAAGCTAATTTTCATCAGAGCTGAGTGGGCGATGGCTAAATTTAAACAAAAAATTAGTGGCAATATGACGTAACTCATCCCTTCCTCTCTTTCTTTGGGTCTATAATTTAGGTCCTAGATTTGGTTTCTTAAATTTCAATAATGATATGTCAAGTGGCTAGTGTGCTGATGAAAAGAACAAAATTGATTGGCCACATGACCTGGCAAATCCTAAGTTCTAGCTAGCCATGATGCTAAAGGTTGCAATTCCCGACTTCAATCAATCATTCAAAAACCCAAGATGGAGTCTTGCCTAAATCAGAGTACTTTCTTTGAGCTGCTTCTACAACTGATACCCCATTGTCTTTCAAGCATTACTACTATTGGCTGAACCAAACATTTTGCCAGTCCAAACACTATCATAGCTTCGATGACCACGGCTGTGACTTCTACCTCCTAAAATAAGGGAATAGATCTTTTCTACTAAGTGGCCTTCTCCTATTTTCAAAAAATGTATACCTAAAGGGCTCATGATCATTCATTGGTTCTTTATCCAGCCAACAACGCCAATCAGTTAGGTGTATTACACTATCTAGTACTAAAGGCTAAATACCAGAAATTGAAGCTAGATTAAAAGTACGTTTGGCAATGATTTTCCTTTCAAAATCATCGATCTTTTTATCCAGTGCAGTTATAAGTTCAATTATTGTCGACATGACTCTACTTTCAAGGTCTTCAAATCTTTCATCCAAATTGTGGGGATCAAAAGTACCAACTTTTTATGAAGGGTCCACCAGTGCTATTTTCACTAAGTATTCTGCTAACTACTAGAAGGCTTTGTCTAAGTCCACATCTTAAACCCAATTCTAGATGGCTAAACTTTGACTTCTTTAAAAAATTGCTGATAGAACAATCGCCTGAGCCCTTTAACCAACTAGTTAAGTAGTATAAGATGGCTACAAAATCAAAGGGTTATAATGATGCATGCCAAAACTTTATACCAAAATTATATACACAAAATGAAATGCATAAATAAGATGGGATGTATAAACTTTATTATTTTCTTATTCAATTTTCAAGATGCATTTACATGATGCACATATATGTAGAGAACACTATGGCATACAATAGGGATAAAAAAAACAAATTCTAGCATACCATTTATATTTTGCTTATTTATTTACTTTATTTATTTTATTGTACTACTTTATGCATTTAATATGTGTTTGTAAGTGCAGTTTGGCAGATATAGCATAACAAGTATTTTAGATATTTTAAATATTTTTCTTATTTTTTTAATATGTAATTAATTATTTTTTCTATCTATTATTTATTTATTTATTTATTATTCTGGGTCTATAATTAAAAAAAAGTAGTTTTTGATCATAAAAAGAAAAATATCACATAAAAATATTCACATAGAATAATTGGGATTTTTATTAAAAATTTGGACTAATATCTTGTTTGATACCTAAAAAGTCATAGATTTAAGTAATAAGTCTTTTCTAAATAGTATAAAATGATTTTGTACATAGTTAATTAATATGGGATTTTTTAATAAAATGGGATCATTGATCCCATTTTTATTCAAAATACAAAATAAAGTTTTTCTGAAATATGCATGCGAGAATCAATATTTCCACCAAAATGGATCATATATAAACCGCCTATTTTATATATGTTTATTTATTGCTTAGTGGATAGTATTTTATGTCATGAGTTTACTGCTTTATATGCCATACTTTATCGTTTTCTAAACGTGATTGAGTGTGCCTTTATTTTTATATGTATGATTACCCGCATGAGAAGAGGGACAAAATAATTAATTTGAAAGCCTAATTATACTTCACTAATCAAAGATAAAAACAAGAGTGAGATTCCAAACTCTCTTTGGTTTTGGCCTTATAAGGTCGAAACACTATTTCCTAATATTCTATTAGGTGGTGACTTTTTTTTATACCTATCTTGTGGTACCCAACATAGATGTATAACATTTATTCGGTTGGAAGACCTTTTTGTCTAGCGAGCCCTAAAAGTAGACCTTGGTTTGGATGAAATGGTCACTATCCCATATGCCTTTTTTCCTCTTCTTCTTTTCACCGTTCAAAAAAGGCAAGCAGGACCGGATAGGTTTTTTAGCACACGCCACAGTGATGACTCCACTAGGGACCATGAGACTTTGCTATAAAAGTACTTTTGATTAGTATAATACCAATGGGCTTAAACTTAATTTTTTTAAAAAAATAGCATTAAATTTATGCTGGAGCCTTAAAATTATGTTAGGATCCCTATTTTTAGCCCCGTTGTTATCCTACAACACACCTTACATTCACTCAATATGGGGAGAAGTCGAGGTGCTATCCTGAAGCATGCCCTACATTCACTTAATATAAAAAGGAGTCGAGGAGAACCACCAGCCCAAGTCTCATACCAATTGGTATATAAAATGGTGAACCATCGGTTGTTATGCTCGTGATGAGCTAGACCTATTGGCAGGGACCATGATTAGGTAGCCCGAAAGTTTCAACACTTGACAATAAGCCCATGTAATGATGTAGACATAGTGACCTGAGGTAGCTAAGATCAAGGTTAATTGATGATGATAAATCAATATATTTCTAATAGAGAACATGAATTCAAAGCTTGGACCTTGATTTCCATATTTTTATACACATTTTTGTGGTTTTACAACTTGATTTTCCAAGAGCTTTGTAAAGAATTATGGAAACCTTGAGTTTAGACCTCTGGCAATAACAGATAAACTTATGTCATAGAAGGATGGCTATTTGTGGCTTCCCTCCCTCAGTCCAAGTCGAATTAAGGGTATCTTTGTAAATTCTAGAGAATCGTGTGAAGGACGGCCATCTGTCAATGATAGATGCTTGTTTGTGGGGTTATTTCTAGACATTTCACATTTTCTAGTTTTAAATTTTAGATATAGATAAGATTTTTAGGAAGATAATCAGAGTAGAGTTGATTTCTAACTCTTCTCCAGATATTTAAGGGAAAAATTAGGGTTTTTAGATGGCACTTTTGCAAAAGAATAGGGTTTTAAAAGAATGAAAATAATTCTTTATTCTTGAAACCAAGGTTCTGTGCAATCACTCATAGAAAATTCACAAATCTTTCTTTTATTTTTAAACATGAACATCAAGGATTAGAGTGGAGATCATTGTTTCCAGTTTCAAAGAATTAAGAAAATCCTGAGGGCAATATTCTAGGCTTCAAGCTTTTTCTATCTCCAGAATTCATCACATATTCATGTAGTATATTGTCTTTAATTTCTGTTTATGATTATGTATTTATGTTATTCAATGTATTATTTATGATACCTGTTGTGCCATGATTTTTTATGATAATTTGAATAATGTAGAATGGTATGTTAAGTTATATGTCTCTTAATTATTACATTACAAAGTAGTTTGATTCATCTTTCACATTTACTCATTTATTTATTTCAGCATGAATTAGATTTCATTTTATGTTTATTTATGTAGATCTAGCATGTTTTAGGGTTTTGAGGTCTTATATTTAAGTTTAAAAATTTTCTTTCTTTGATTTTTTGTTGAACCTACCTTTTATGTCTGTTTTTCAAGTGATAGATGGGAAAAAGACATCATAGACGGCCATCTGTCAGTTCGACAGATGGGACATCGCAATACCTTCTCCTTATCCCATCTCTCCCTTTAGCTTGAACATTTGTCCTTTTGTTTGGGGTATCTATAGCCTTTTTCACCCTTTTTAGCATATTTTAATGTTATTTATGTCAACCTTAGTCATTTTAGGTGTTTAAATGCATTTTAGTTTCATTTTTTACATTTAAATGACATAATTTGCACTCTGTATACCTTTTTATTTATTTATGTCTTTTGTGAATATTCCTTTCAATTAATTTATTTATTTAGTTTTTTTTGTTTATTCTAATATGCTAATCGATTTGCTTTGTTTGTGCATTTGTGTGAGTTGTTATTTTTTATGCATTCACAGAGTTTTTTGGGAGAATATTTTGCCTTGGAGGTTCAATCCTTGGATTGTTCTTTTTTATCTCCTTTGCCATTTTATTGCATTTAATTTATTATGCTTTATTTATTATTTTATTTATTTATTAATTTTGGTATCTATTTCTTTTTGGATGTATTTCATCTTTTTCGAATGTAATAATTTAGTAAAAAAGGAATTTTAGTGCGTTAATTGATAAGATTAATTAAATATTTTATACTTAATTAAATTGTATTTTTCGTAATAAAATTGACTAAAGTCCATTTTTCATTCCAAAATCACACAACAAAAGAAAATTCTTATTTTGACCAAAATTGAGATCACTTATCTCAAGTTTTCTTAAAATTAATAAAGACTATTCTTTTTTTTTTTGTAAATATGCATAAAGGAACCAATGTTCCCAAACTTAATAAACATCCCGTTTTATGTATGATATTTGATATTTTATTTGGATGATTTGCTCCTGTAATAATTAAGTAGTGGATTTATTTATTTACTTGCTTTATTTATCGCTGTGATGCACACCGAAGCCATCACTTATTTCGAGTTTGCTCTTAGAGGTCCACTTTTAGGGTCCGAGATTAGAAGAGGCCTACTATTAATCATAAGTTGGCTACTTTGCAATAAAAAGGGATCAAGTCCAAATTATTGTTGGTAGTCAATACATGAAGGCATCTAGTAATGGGTCTAAAAGAGGTAGGTGCCATGGAGTCACCACCCAATAGAACGTCGGGAAATGAATCTTGACCTTTTAATGCCCAAATAGAGATTAGTGATTGGGACATCACTCTTATTAGGCATCTTAGTTAGGTGTTATTTTCATAATTGAGTTTTAAATTTAATCCATTCTCATTTCTCACACAATGCAAAGCAATAGAATTAAATAAACATCCCAAGCAAACAAGAAAAGAAATAAAGAATAAAAAGAATAAAAGTCCTACTTAAGTTTTATTAAAGAAGCAAATCGTCTAACAAAAAAAATATAATGATATACATACATAAATTAGGGTATTGTTCGAATTGGGAACATTAATTCCCCCATACATATTTTATAAAAATTTTCATTTTATCCTTTGTTTGTCTTTGGATGAAAAATTGGACATTGGTCTATGTTTTGAAGGAAAACTTAAGTTGTTTAGCCATTTTAAGTGCCTTTTCCCTTTATGAGTGAACAACAAGCCTTTTTTTATTAACTGTAGACACTGTGACCCGAGGTAGCCTAGTTCAAAATTACTTGATGATGAGGAAACAGTATATCACTGACAGTGGGTTCAAATCTCGAAGCTCCGATCATGGATTTATCATCTTCTTCTAAAAGATTTTCATGATTCTCTAAATACTTTCAAATGTTTTAAAGTGTTTTAGCAAGATAAGTGGAAAACCCTATTTTTAGAAAGATAGTGGTGATAGACGGCTGTCTGTCACATGAGGGGCGGCTGTCTATGGGTCCTAACCTCCAAAATAGTGTAAAATAGGGGTATTTTGGAAAATTTATGGTCTAGTGATGAGGGACGGCCGTCCCTCACTCATAGAAGCCCATCCCTAGGTCGAAACCCAGATTTTCCCACAATTTTTTATAATTTTAAAAAAGAAAGTTTTTGGATAAAAATGAGGTTTGGATTATGGGGATTTTATCTCCTAATCTAGTGATTTTTGAGTTGTATTCAAATTAAAACTCTCTCTTAGGTATATAAACCAAAAATTAGGGTTTTGAGTGAGAGGGGGAATCATCATTCTTTGAAATAAAAAACCTTAGGGAAAGAAGAAAATAAATTTCTTTTCTTTCTCTAAAAGGTTTATGCCTTAGCAATCTTTTTGACACAAACAAAAATGAATTTCATACTTATTTTAAGAATTAAAGAACATGATTCGAAGTAGAATCTGGACTTCAGAGATCACATAATAAAAATATCTCCTAAAGGTAATATTCTAGGCTCATTTATATTTTTCTCTCTTTACCATTTCTCCACTTAATTGCATGATTATTTGGATTTTAAATTGATATGTTTTGACTATTGAGATTGAACAACATGCTCACCTTGTTAAAATATGATTCGTTTTTGGTTTGTATGACATATTAGAGGCATGACTATAAAAAAGGATTCCTCCATTGCTGTTTTGAAGTTCTTCTTTTTAACATGTATATGTGGTGTGTTTCCTTAATTTTAATGCTATTTTTTGTATGTTTTGGTGTTTAAATATGTTTTAGCATGATTTGACAATTAATTATTGCATATCTAGGGCTAAAATATTTAATTACACAATTTTTTGCATTTTTCTTCCGTTCTATAAGTTTTTATTTTGTTCTATAAGTGAGGGATAAGAATGTGTAAGGGACCGTCTCTTACCCAAAGGACAGGACGTCCTTCTGCCTCCTTCCTGGCCGTCCCTCGCTCCACGGTTGGCGATCCTTCGCTCTTATTTTTTTAGGTTTCTTTCATTCATTTTAGGTTTTTTCAATGCCTTTTATTTTAATATCTATTTCATACAATATTTAGGCAATATTTGAAATGTTTTTGTTACTATATGTACGTTGTTGTACCTGTGATCAATTTGTTTGTAGGTGTAAATTATGTAGATATTTTATCATCAATGCTAATTAATTTGTTTTTTTATTTTTTTTAAGTAATTGGTATATTTATGGTCATGGAGGATGTATAGTGTTTGCATAGGAAGTTATGCTCCCGCTCTGGTTGTCCTCTTTATCTAAGTTACCTCATATTTTCCTCTTGGTTATTATAGTTATTATGTTGTTATTTATTTATTTATTCTCTTTGTATTTTTTTATTTATTTTGGATGTATTATTTTTGGGGATGTAATAGTTAGTAATAAATGATTTTTTTGCACATTAAATGATAAAATCTCACTTAAATCATTTTTTACTAATTAACTGGGTTTTCTTTAATAAAAATGGAACAATGTCCAAATGTTAACCCAAAAATTCTCACAATAGTAAAACCTTTTCTTGTAAAATATGCATGAGAGAACTAATGTTCCCGATCAAAATGAATTTCCCAATTTATGTATGAAATTTATTTTCTTTGGTAGATGATTTGCCTATGTAATAATTTTTAAGTAGGACTTTATTTTAAGTATTTATTTATTACTTTCTTTATTTGTTTGGGATGTTTACTTAAATTTTATTGTTTGCATCGTGTGAGATAGGAAAGTGAATTAATTTTAAAACTCCATTATAAAATAACACTTAACCAAGATTCCTAATAAGAGTGGTGTCCCGAACACCAATCTTTATTTGGGCATTAAAAGGTCAAGAATTATTTCCAATGTTCTATTAGGTGGCAACTCCATGACACCTACCTCTTTGAGCCCAATAGTAGATGCGTTCATAGGTTGATCATCAGCAATAATTTGGACTAAATCCTTTTTATTGCAAAACTCCGGCCTCGGGCCCTAAAAGCGAGGCTCTAAGTATAAAATTGGAATGCAGGGTGGGCTTCGGTGTGTATCACAGTGGCGACTCCACTAGGGACTAAAGAGACCTTACTTCGAAAAAAATATTGGTTAAGTTTTTATATTTGGGTTTTATTAATTAATCCTATCTAATTTCTAAACTACATTTCTTGCATACATCTTAGAGCTGAAGAATTAAGCTATGCATCCCTTTTTAGCCCTGGTGTTATCCTGAAGCATGCCTTACATTCACTCAGTATAAGGAGGTATCGAGGAGACCCACCAGCCCAAGCCTAGTACCGAATGGTATATAAAATGGTGACCCATCGATCATCATGCTCATGATGAGCTAAACCTATTGTAGGGACCATGCTTGGGTAGCCCTAAAGTTTTACCACCTATAACTAAAGCCTATGTAATGACAATAGCAACTTTTCCTAGGTTGTATAACCATAATAACTTGCTATATGGACCTTTATATATTGACCAAAGTCAAAAAAATTAAGAGGGTACCAATCAAAGGCTGCCAAGCCCGATAGGCCTAACTCGATCTGTATGAGTTAGTCAAAATACAAAATGGTCAAAACATATGCTTGCACTTTTAATTAAAGAGGTTATGCTATTGATTTTTCACCGTGCACCATGTGCATCAATTAGGTACCTTGTTGACCTATGGGTTAAGCCCACCTAGGAAAGAGACTGCACGACCTCCTGTATGGGAGTAACAAGGTTGGAAGCCTTTGTATATGCTGTTGGAAATTATCGGTTACATGCATCTCATACATAAGCGGAATTTAAAATTTTTAACCAATATATCTGATCTTGCCATGAATTTACAATATAGATATTAATGAGAATAAGAAAAATTACCTTTGATTTTTGTTGTACAGTTGATTTTTCTTCTCACCGGGTTGTCGCAAACCACAATGTCCAAAATCGAACACCTCCAATGAGTAATCCACACTAGAGAAGGAATGAATAAACCAACAATTAGGAGAAACAAGGGCTGGCCGAAATCCCTAGATGCTAGCTTTTGGGAATGGCAGCTAGGGTTGAGAGAAAAGAGAGAAGAAGCTTTTCTTAATTGTTCATACTTAACCCTAATTCCACATCTCTCGAATTTTTATAATTAGGTTGAAAAATCTAACTTCATAATAGGATTAGGCTCTTTAAAATTGCTGAATAATTATTAATTGGGCTTTTGGAATTATTTATAATTATTTTGGCTTAATTAAATCCAATTTAAGCCCTTTCACAAAAGACTATGCACAAAACCCACAAACTAGGCCCTTTCTACATATACTTGGATTTAATTACCCAAAAAAATTCCAAATCCAATTAAATTAAATATTTAGGATCCATAACACTTATGTAACATATTTAATTTATTTTGGTCCAAGAAATAAGCCTCTAAGGCCTTCTATTTGGAGTTGGCATGTGGCCCTTCTTCTGAAGGGTTTCTGTGCCAACTTCACTTCTCTGGGCCTCTATAATTCCTCCAATGGATCTATTAATTATTATATCAGCCCTATAACACTTATAGTCCAATAATAATTAATTGTGAAATACATTATTTCAATTAGGTCTAATTTTACAGAATATTTCTCAAAAGTTTCGCGAACAATTTTACTTGATCATAATTAATTAAACTCTTAAATTAATTATTCTCTTATTCACTTCTCTATTCCCATAATAATATCAAATATTATTATCCTTGTCATTTTACCATTTTATCCTTTTCTCTATATGTGTGTGACCTATTGGGTTCTTGTCCATGTTGGCAGTATAATATGTAATTGTGAGTTTCATTCAAAACTCATATGATTTAAACTTCTTTAAATCATTTTATTAATCCCTATTGATATTCTTGATACACTATTATACAAGTCATGATTGGCCTCTAGCTAGGCATCATGACTACCCAAATGTCAAGAAAGTCAAGTGGTTTGACTATACCCTTCCATAGAAACAGTTACCGTGCAATTACTCCTTTCATCACTCTTACCTCAATTAGATTCTGAGTATGGATTTCTGTCAACTCATATAAATCTAATTATGTATGTTGTATTAATTTAACCATTATTTCCAAAATGACCTCCATGGATCTCTATCCATTTTGGCATATTACTCTAGCTAAAGATTCTCTGAACAAGGCAATTATAGAATCATGCGAGATAACTTCCCTTACTAAATTTGGGATGGTGAATCCTTTGTCAATCACTGAACTATATTCAAGTGGTCATGATATACCCAATCTCCCAACTATGTTCACTCCCAGTTGGAAGTAATCAGTTATGGAGTCAAAATATACCACTTGCTACTTAAGATAACTTTGGTGATCTCAAGTCTAAGGATACTTGCACAACCGCTATGAAGAGATTCCTCACTGACATAGATTTAATATCCATGTGAGGATTCTCTTTGCAGGTCTCCAATGAACTTCTTATTCTAATAAGCATCCACATGTTAGCTTTGATTATCTTTCATAATCACAGTTATGAGAACCACTACTTGAACCATTCAAGAAGCATAACATGTACTAGTCTGTCCGAATTAACAATGTCCTATCTTGTTAATTCTATGACTAGGGATATTTAGATATTAACACATTTACATCCAATAGACACCTCATATCATGAACACTTTCATGATTGTCTTTGCATTGTGTTTATAATATCAAGGACTTCATTTATTAATTTAATATTTACAAACTCTTGTATTTAAACATAGCATTAATAAATGAATAATGCCTTTTATTAAGAATATAAATTCATACATATGAAATTCATCCCTTTTATATAGGCTCTAGGGTATACTCTCTAACAATCTCCCACTTGCACCAGAGCCAATCACTCATATGTCTCAGACCCATGCTATTTATATGGTGATTGTGCTTTATCTGGGAAAGTGTTTTAGTGAGGGGATCTGCCACATTATCATCTGTAAATTTCTATTTTCACATCATTTCTAGCTACTATTTCCCTTATGATATGGTAGAATCTGAGAACATGCTTGGATCCCTGATGAGACCATGGTTCCTTTGCTTGTGCAATGGCTCCATTATTGTCACAATATAAAGGAATCGGATCAACAATGCTAGGCACCACTCCTAGTTTAGATATGAACTTTTTGATCCAGACTGCTTCTTTGGCTACTTTTGAAGTAGCAATGTACTAAGCTTTTGTCATGGAATCAGCAGTTGTTTCTTGTTTGGAACTCTTCCAACTAACTGCTCCTCCTCCCATTATGAACACATAGCCAGACTGTGATTTACAATCATCTTTGTCAGATTGGAAGCTGGCATCTGTATACCCATTTACTTCCAAACTGCCCTCTCTATATACCAAGAATATATCCTTAGTCCTTCTCAAGTACTTAAGGATATTCTTGACAGCTGCCCAATGTTCCTCTCCAAAATTGGATTGGAATCTGCTTGTGACACTCAAAGCAAATGCTACATCTAGATGTGTACATAACATAGCATACATGATAAAACCAATTGCCGATGCATATGGTATTCTATTCATGATCTCTCTATTCTCTAATGTCTGCGGACACATAGACTTAGAAAGGTGTTTTCCATACACCATGGGTATAAACCCTTTCTTAGAGAGATCCATATTGAACCTCTTCAATACCTTATCTATATATGTACTTTGAGAAAGACCTAGCAACCTATTGGATCTATCTCTATAGATCCTTATTCCCAGTATATAGGATGCTTCTCCAAGGTCTTTCATGGAGAATTACTTGGATAACCATATTTTAATAGATTGGAGAAGAGAAATATCATTTTTCATGATCAATATGTCATCCACATATAGAACCAGAAAGACAATTGTACTCCCTTTGACCCTTTTATACACACAAGGTTCATCTTCATTTTATGAGAAACCAAACTCTTTGATTGTCTCATTGAATTGTATGTTCCAGCTCCTAGATGCTTGCTTCAATCTATAAATGGATCTTTGAAGCTTGCATACCTTTTTGCCATTTCCTGATGTGAACCCTTTTGGTTGTGTCATATACACATCCTCAGCTAGATTTCCATTTAGGAAAGCTGTCTTCACATCCATTTGCCAAATCTCATAATCATAATGAGCTGCAATGGCTAAAAGTATTCTTATAGACTTAAGCATCGCTACAGGAGAAAAGGTTTCTTCATAGTCAATAGCTTCTTTTTGACGATAGCCCTTTGCTACTAAGCGAGCTTTATAGGTAACTATATTACCTTCCATGTCGGTCTTCTTTTTGAAGACCCATTTGCACCCATTGGGTTTTATCCCTTCAGGTGGTTGAGTTAAAGTCCATACTTTATTCTCATACATGGAGTCCATTTCAGACTCTATAGCCTTAAGTCATAAATCACGTTTTGAACTGTTCAAAACTTCTTGATAGCTTGTAGGCTCATTGTCCTCTACTACAGTTATGCCTCTATCCGAATCAACGTGATATCTATATCTCATAGGGATAGAATGCATCCTAGTAGATCTTCTAGGATTTTGTGTATAATCAGGTTCAACTGTAATCTCATCATAATGGAATTTAGTCTCGGGTTCAATCGATTGATCTACTTCTATTTGTGGGTCTTGAACTTCACTAAGTTCAATTTTACTCCCAATGTCCTCTCGTAGGAGAAATTCTCTTTCCAAGAAGACATCATGCCTTGAAACAAACACCTTTTGTTCTAAGGGATGATAGAAATAATATCCAAAGGTTTCTTTTGGATATCCCACAAATAAGCATTTGTCAGACTTAACATCTAGTTTGTCTGATATTATCCTCTTCACATAAGTAGGACAACCCCATACTTTCAAAAGAGAAAGCGTGGGTTTTTTTTATTCCACATCTCATATGGAGTAACATCAACCGATTTACTAGGAACTCTATTTAACACATAAATAGAACTTTCTAGTGCATATCCCCAAAAAGACTTAGGCAAGTCTACTCGACTCATCATTGATTGAACCATATCTAATAGTGTTCGATTTCTCCTTTCATATACACCATTGTGTTGTGGTGTATATGGTGGAGTCCATTGAGATAAAATCCCATTATCTCTAAGATAATCTTGAAATTCTTGGCTTAAGTATTTTCCACCTCGATCTGATCTAAGTGTTTTAATACTCTTGCCAAGTTGTTTATCTACTTCATTTCTGAATTCTTTGAACTTTTCAAATGCTTCTGACTTATGTTTCATTATATAGATGTATCCATACTTGGAATAATCATCTATGAACTCCTCTGGCATGTGTAGTCATTGGACCACATACATTTGAATGTATTAAGTCTAAAACCATTCTAGCTCGTTCTCCTTTACCAATAAAGGGAGCTTTTGTCATTTTTCCTAATAAACAAGATTCACATGTATCAAATGATTCATAATCAAATGATCCCAAATCACCTGACTTGTGTAATTTGGTCATGCATTTCTCATTTATATGGCCTAAACGACAATGCCATAAATATGAGGTATTTAGATTATCATGTTTCATTCTCTTGGTATCCACATTATGCACTTCTTTAATTAAATCAAGAACAAATATACCATTCTCAATGATAGCTTTTGCATAAAACATATTGTTCTTAAAAATGTAACAACACTTGTCCTTTAAAGAAATTTCATAATCGTTTAATAAACAACTGAAAGAAATAATACTCTTGGATAAAGCTAGAATATAATAACAATTATTTAATTCCAGTACTAATCCACTTGGAAGAGGCAAATGGTAAGTCCCCACAACTATTGTAGAGATGTTCTGTCCAGTAGCTGACTGCAAACATATCTCTGCCTTTCTAACTCTTTTAAAGCTTCTAAGCCCCTGTAGATCATTACACAAATGAGATACACATCCGGTATCTAATACCCAAGATTGTTTTAAAGCAATAGAATAAGTATTAATTTCAATCATATGAATACCTGACGTAGAAGCATCAGCATGCTTTTTCTCCTTGAGAGAATCTAGATAGGCCTTGCAGTTATGCTTCCAGTGACCATTCTTTCCACAATGGAAATAAGTTCCTTTGGGATTCTCTTTCTTAGCAACCTTCTTCTTGGAGATCCCACCATTCTTTGGTTGTGCCTTGGTTATCTTCTTCTTCTTCTGTTTCTTGCTTTTAGCAGAAGTGACAACCATGACACTTTTTTGGATCCTTCTTAAAGGATCCATCAGCTGTTTTGAGCATGTTGGTTAACTCAGGAATGGTAACTTGGATCTTGTTCATGTTGAAGTTAAGCATGAAAGGTGCATAACTTGGAGCCAATGAGTACAAGATTAAATTTATGTATAGATCATTATCCATTACATAGCCAAGTCTACTCAAATGCTCAATATACCCATACATCTTCAATGCATGAGTAGCAGCTGAAGTGCCTTCCACCATTTTTCAGCTAAATAGAGCTCGAGCAATCTCATATTGCTCAGTTCTAGCCTGAGAAGAATAAAGCTCCTCTAAATGCAAAATTATGGTTCTAGCATCCATCATCTCATGTTACTTCTGAAGCGCCGAGGATATAGCACCTAGCATCAGACATGCTGCTTCTTCACTATCTTCCATGTATTTACTATATGTGCCTTTGATCTCATCAACGGCATCATCTGATGAAAGTGGTGGTGGATCTTTATCCAAGACATAATGGATCTTTTTAACTCTGAGAAAATTCTCAATTGCCTGATCCAATCAGAATAGTTGTTGCCAACCAGCTTGTTATCCAAGATTGATCATATGTTAATGTTTGATGTGCTCATGATGATGACCTAGATGTGAAAAAGAAAACATATGAGAGTATGTTCATATATATGCATACATTAATTAGGTCTTTAATTAATCCATTTACTCCCACTATTTTATTAAGAATTAATAGCCCTCACTATTTCATTCGAGAAAACCCGATGGTTTTCTTAGTCGGTTAATATCCAATCCTTGATATGTAATTTGACCTTGACTGTGGTCAACAAGCCAAACTCCATACCCTTAAAAGTTAGGTATCTCAACACCAATTGTGTCTCTACATAACTATTGGATCATTAGGTTATCAACTCTTGATGCATGCATATCATATATGCATTTCCTAATCTTGCCTCTAGAACCATTAGCCTTGATTGTGGTCAAAAAACTAATGGGCTAGCTAAGATGACCCATTTAAGTAGAATTGAACATATTCAATATAATGTGAGCTTGATTATGGTCAACAACCCATACTATAAAGAACTCTGGTTCCCCTCAAATTAATGGAAGGCTTATATACCTTAGTATTTATTTAAGGGTTTTATTTAATTAAGTCTCATCATACATGGTTGGCATACATTGGTATGCATCCTATATCTATCACATAAATATAAGCATACAAATATGGTATAGTTATGGACTTTTCTACATTGATTTTCCCGAGCCAAAAGGGAAATCAAAAGGTCACACCTAGTTAGTATGCATGATTCAAACAAGTAAAAAATAATTACATTATCTTCAAGCTTGTTGGATCTCCATCCTGCCCATCTTGCTCCTTGATAGTGGTCTTCATCTCTATCTCTAATTCTAATCTAAGTAATCTAATTACATATTAAAATTTAAACAAGAAATACAAACCAAAAACAAGTGATCGGGACATGAAAGTCCTCATTGGGCCAAAACATGCATAATGCTCAATCACATTAGGCCTTGTCCATAGCTATCCATCATGCCAATCATACACCCTTATATGCATTTCTAATGCATAAATTAAAACATATAATGGATTACTAACTTTGTTTCAACTCTTGAAACAAACTTTTGAGTTATTTTAATAATGTAATCAAATTAGGAAACTTTTTCCATTTTGAAAACTTTCATTTTAGAAAACCTTTTTGCATGTATGTGTTCTTACCTTAATTATCAATCCAATTGATTATTAATTAATTATAAATTAATTATTTAATTAATTAATTAATCATATTAAATAATTAAAAAATCAATTTTGGGCTTAAAACAAGGGTAGGCCAAAATCCACACAACAAAACCCTAAAGTGTGTTCACACACAAACTAGTTTTGTGTCTATTAGACCATTTAGGCCTTTTGGAATGAGCCAAGCCCACTCCAGCCCTTAAAACCCATTAATAAAATTAATTATAGTTTATAATATTTAATTTAAATTAGCTCCTTGGGCCGACCAAGTCATTCACTAATTTAAACCATGTCCGTAAACATAATTAAGCCCATTAAGTATTTTAATGAATTAAAAATAATTCAATTAATTAAAAACACTTTAATATATCAGATATATCAGATTTAGAAGATTAAAAATCGTTCTAAACCAGAACACATCAAGAACACACTAAGAACACCAATTTATCGAACATTTCGACTAAACTAGTTTTCATTCAAAACTTGTTCGATTTTAATTTCGTTTGATCCTATGGCTTAATATCACATATTAAACACATAAATTATCATCAAAATGATCTTAGAGTGGATCAATAAAATTTTAATTTAGAATAGCCCCTAAATTTAAAAGCCATTCACGCCAAAACCATGATCCCTTTCTCAAAAGAATCGTTTTTGTTTTCATTTTATTTATTTGATCACACATATATCCAGAAATCAATATTTCTCATTCATGAACAATCAAATCTGATATTTTAAATTTCATGAATTAAATAACTCAAGAATAAAACTTATTCCGCAGAAAAATATAGAATTGTATATTCATGACAAAACCAAGGCTCTGATACCATGTTGGTAATTATCGGTTACATACATCTCATACATTAGCAAAATTTAAAATTTTTAACCAATATATATGATCTTGCTATGAATTTACAATATACATATTAATGAGAATAAGAAAAATCACCTTTGATTTTTGTTGTACAGTTGATTTTCCTTCTCACCAGGTTGTCGCAAACCACAGTGTCCAAAATCGAACACCTTCAATGAATAATCCACACTAGAGAAGGAATGAATGAACGAAAAATTGGGAGAAACAAGGGCTGGCCAAAATCTCTAGATTCTAGCTTTTGGGAATGGCGGCTAGGGTTGAGAGAAAAGAGAGAAGAAGCTTTTCTTAATTATTCACACTTAACCCTAATTCCATATCTCTTGGATTTTTATAGTTAGGTTAAAAAATCCAACTTCATAATGGGATTGGGCTCTTTAAAATTTCTGGAGAATTATTAATGGGACTTTTGGAATTATTTATAATTATTTGGGCTCAATTAAATCCAATTTAAGCCCTTTCACAAAAGACTATGCACAAAACCCACAAACTAGGCCCTTTCTACATATACTTTGATTTAATTACCCAAATGAATTCCAAATCCAACCAAATTAAATATGTAGGATCCATATAACTTATGTAACATATTTAATTCATTTTGGTCCAAGAAATAGGCCTCTAAGGCCTTCTGTTTGGAGTTGGCATGTGGCCCTTCTTTTGGAGGGTTTCTGCACCAACTTCACTTCTCTAGGCCTCTGTAATTTCTCTAATGGATCTATTAATTATTATATCAGCCCTATAACACTTATAGTCCAATATTAATTAATTATGAAATATATTATTTCAATTAGGTCCAATTTTATAGGACATTTCTCAAAAATTCTGTGAACAATTTTACTTGATCATAATTAATTAAACTCTTTAATTAATTATTCTCTTATTCACTTCTCTATTCCCATAATAACATCAAATATTATTATCCTTGTCATTTTACCATTTTATCCTTTTCTCTATATGTGTGTGACCTATTGGGTTCTCGTCCATATTGACAGTATAATATGTAATTGTGAGTTCCATTCAAAACTCACATGATTTAAACTTATTTAAATCATTTTATCAATCCCTATTGATATTCTTGATACACTATTATACAAGTCATGATTGGCCTCTAGCTAGGCATCATGACTACCCAAATGTTAGGAAAGTCAAGTGGTTTGACTATACCCTTCCATAGAAATAGTTACCGTGCAATTACTCCTTTCACCACTCTTATCTCAATTAGATTCTAAGTATGGATTTCTATCAACTCATATAAATCTAATTATGTATGTTCTATTAATTTAACCATTGTTCCCAAAATGCCCTCCATGGATCTCTATCCATCTTGGCATATTACTCTGGCCAGAGATTCTCTGAACAAGGCAATTATAGAATCATGCAAGATAACTTCCCTTACTAAATCTGCGATGGTGAATCCTATGTCAATCACTCAACTATCTTCAAGTACGTCATGATATACCCAATCTCCTAACTATGTTCACTCCTAGTTGGAAATAATCCGTTATGGAGTCAAAATATACCACTTGCTACTTAAGATAACTTTGGTGATCTCAAGTCTAAGGATACTTACACAACCACTATGAAGAGATTCCTCACTAACATAGATTTAATATCCATGTGAGGATTTTCTTTGTAGGTCTCCAATGAACTTGTTCTTCTAACAAGCATTCACATGTTAACTTTGATTATCTTCCATAATCACAGTTATGAGAACCACTACTTGAACCATTCAAGAAGCATAACATGTGCTAGTCTGTCCGAATTAACAATGTCCTATCTTGTTAATTCTATGACTAGGGATATTTAAATATTAACACATTTTCATGCAATAGACACCTCATATCATGAACACTTTCATGATTGTCTTTGTACTATGTTTATAATATCAAGGACTTCAATTATTAATTTAAGATTTACAAACTCATGTATTTAAACATAGCATTAATAAATGAATAATGCCTTTTATTAAGAATATAAATTCATACATACGAAATTCATCCCTTTTATATGGGCTCTAGGGCATACTCTCTAACATATGCTTGTGTGTTTGTTTGTGATTGACATCTTATGAAACCATGCATTGTATTTATTGGCCTAAGGCCACGTTAAAATTTTGATGATAATCAAACCTTATATAAACTCTATTGAGAAATCTATTCTAAGCATGTGTTGGAGGTATTTCTGTACATCTTTTTGATGCAATTTTCAAAAATGAAGATTGTGGAATGGATTCATGAAGATCAAGTTAAAGAATATCTTAGTATATAGGAAATTGGGTTATTAAATTGTAAGGTCAAATTGAGGCATAATTTATCTCTTATGCATACATCTTTTAAGTTTTAAAATTGCATAAAAATGTTTTTAAGACATAAATCCTATTTTTAGTTAAAACTAATTTCCTTCAGAAAATATTTTAGAAAATGATTCATCAGAATTTATGTCGTTAGAAATTCGATTAGAAATTTGGAAGACTTTCTGATCGAAAATATGTTTCACAGTACAAGATAAAATAACAGGTAGATAACGGCTAGTTAGAGGCAGATTCATCTGTTCTGTTCTCTAACAGTCATAAATGGATAGTTTTGTGTTTTCTTACTTTAAACCAAGTTTTTGGGTATAAATACATATTGTTAGATCATTTAGAAGGTTAGAGAAAATATTAGAAAGATTTTCTAACTCTTAAGAGAAAGCTTACTTGTTTTAAATCTTACTTTCCA
>JBBPFJ010000239.1:129779-162782 GCA_037975025.1 Excoecaria agallocha
TGCTTCATCAACAATAAGAAAACCAAAGCAATCATCGTTGTCTCTCTGAACGAGAGAAACTTTAATATGGAAATAAAGCTAATGTTAAGAGCAAAGAGTTGTTAAACAAGGCACTACCACAATGGGTTTCACCACCCCAATGGTATCTCATAAAAACATCCCTAATGGGCTTAATTATAGACATTCCAAGTTATTCCCCAATGGACATATGCATATCTACCAATAGCATCCCCGATGCAGCATTAACTCAAACAAAAAAACCAAATCTCTCAGAAAGAGCAACTAACAAGATAACTTTAACATTCAAGTACAATGTATCATCTTTACTCTACATGCCAAAAAACTGGTATTAGTCATGAAAAGTTTTCAGCAATTTGATTCTGCATGCCTTAGGCGCTAATCAAATGCAACTAAGTCAACCTGATTCTGCATGCCCCGGGCACTAATCAAGGAAGACCCTTTTATTCTTGTCTCAATTTTGCATGCCCTAAGCACTAATTAGACAAGAGAAGACTCACCGCCTTCAATAGAGTTAGTCTCAAGCCATCTCAATTCTACATGCCCCAAGTGCTAATCAGGCGCATCTAAAATAACTTGATTCTACATGCCTTAAGCACTAATCAGAGTTAATTAATTTATCCCGATTCTACATGCCCTAAGCACTAATAGAACAACCAATACAGGATTAACACATCGATAAGCTAATGTTAAATATCCAAATTCAAGAGACTCATTGCCTCAAAAGTACGTGTTGAAATCACATATTCGTTACCTCAGGTATACATCTTTTTCCTTTTACTCTGAATTTTGGCTCATTTTAGCACTAGTGCACCAATTTTCCAAAATTGGGGGTAGTTGTAGACACAATGACTCGAGGAAACCTAGATTAAGGTTACTCGATGATGAGGAAATAGTATATCACTGACATCAGGCTCAAATCTCAAAGCTCTGATCATAGATTTATCATCTTCTTTTAAAATATTTTCATGATTCTCTAAATAGTTTCAAATGTTTTTTAGTATTTTAGCAAGATGAGCAAAAAACCCTATTTTTGGATAGACAGTGGTGATAGATGGCCATCTATCACTTGAGAGGCAGCTGTCTATGGATCCTAACCTCTAGAATAGTGTAAAATAAGGGCATTTTGGGAAATTTATGGTCTATTGATGAGGGATGGCCATCCTTTACTCACAAATACTCGTCCATAGGTCAAAACCCAAATTTTTCCACATTTTCCTGGAATTTCAAAAAGGAAAGGTTTTCGGATAAAAAAGAGGTTCAAATTTTGGGGATTTTATCTCCTAATCTAGCGATTTTTTAGTTGTATTCAAATTAAAACTCTCTCTTAGGTATATAAACCAAAAATTAGGATATTAAGTGAGAGGGGGAATCATCATTCTTTGAAAAAGAAAAACCTTAAGGAAGGAAGAAAATAAATTTCTTTCCTCTCTCTAAAAGGTTCATGCCTTAGCAATCATTTTGACACAAACAAAAACAAATTTCATACTTCTTTTAAGAATCAAATAACACGATTTGAAGTAGAGATCTGAACTTTAGAGATCACAAAATCATAATATCTTCTAAGGGTAATATTCTAGGCTCATTTATAGTTTTCTCTCTATCATTTATTCACGCAATTACATGATTATTTGGATGTTAAATTGATTTATTTTGACTTTTAAGATTGAAAAACATGATCACCTTGTTAAGATATGATTCTTTTCTGGTTTGTATGATATATTAAAGGCATGACTATCAAAAAGGATTCCTCCATTGTTGTTTTGAAGTTCTTCTTTTTAACATGTATATGTGGTGTATTTCCTTAATTTTTAATGCTATTTGTTGTATGTTTTGGTGTTTAAATATGTTTTAACGTGATTTGATGATTAATTATTGCATATCTAAGGCTAAAATATTTATTTACATAATTTTCTGCATTTTTCTTTCGTTCTGTAAGTTTTTTTCTTATTTTGTAAGTGAGGGATAGGAAGAAGGTGTGAGGGACGGCCATCCCTCACTCGAAGGACGAGACGTCCTTCTGCCTCCTTCCTAACCATCCCTCGCTCCACGATTGGTTGTCCCTCACTCCCTTTCGACTGTCCTTAGGGTATTTTTTTAGGTTTTTCATGCATTTTAGGTTTTTTTCAATGCCTTTTATTTTAAAATCTATTTCATACAATATTTGACATGTTTTTATTACTATACATATGTTGTTGTACCTATGATCAGTTTGTTTTTAGGTATAAATTATGTAGATATTTTATCATCAATGTTAATTTTTTTTGAGTAATTGATATAATTTATGGTCATAAAGGATGTATAGTGTTTGCATGGAAAGTCGTGCTCCTGCTCTGGCTGCCCTCTTTATTCGGGTTACCTCATTTTTTCCTTTTGGTTATTATGGTTATTATGTTGTTATTTATTTATTTATTCTCTTTGTATTTTTTATTTATTTTGGATGTATTATTTTTGGGGATGTAATAGTTAGTAATAAATGATTTTTTTGCATGTTAAATGATAAAATCTCACTTAAATCATTTCTTACTAATTAATTATGTTTTTTAAATAAAAATATACCAATGTCTAAATTTTAATCCAAAAATTCTCATAATAATAAAACCTTCTCTTGTAAAATATATATGAGGGAACCAATGTTCCCAATCTAAACGAATACCCCGATTTATATATGAATTTATTTTTTTCACTAGACAATTTACCTATGTAATAATTTTTAAGTAGGACTTTATTTTAAGTATTTATTTATTACTTTTTTATTTATTTGGGATGTTTACTTAAATTCTATTGCTTACATTGTGTGAGAGAAGAGAGTGAATTAATTCTAAAACTCCATTATAAAACAACACTTAACCAAGATGTCTAATAAGAGTGATCTCCCGAACACCAATCTCTTTGTGGGCATCAAAAGGTCAAAACTCATTTCCCAACATTATGTTGGGTGGCGACTCTATGACACCTACCTTTTTGAGCCCATTAGTAGACACTTTCATGGGTTGATCATCAACAATAATTTGGACTCAATCCTTTTTATTGCAAAATGGCTAGTTTATGATCAAAAGCGAGCCTCCTCCGGCCTCGAACCCTAAAAATGGGCCTCCGAGAATAGAACCATAATGTAGGGCAAGCTTTGGCATGCGTCACACTAACTATTACATCCCTAAAATAATATACACCCAAATAATAAAGTAAATAAATAAATAGAAAATAATGAAATAAATAATAAATAAACTAAAATAATAAATAAAATGATTAAATGAAGTAACAAAATGGGCTAATGGTGATCATCCAATTGGAAGCATGATTCCCAATGCGAAAAACCTCATAAAACCCCTCAAAAGCGAAAGAGTTCACATACTTATGAGAAAAACCACAAAAACAAATAAATTAGCATTATATAAATAAATAACAAAATATAGAAAATACAATCATTTATTTAAGTATATGGTACAAAAGAAAAATACATACATAACTGAATATCATATAGAATGATGCATAAATATTATGGGGATCAAATAAATAATGCAAACACCATAAAATACATGAAATACTTGTTAAAAATGCCTAAAATACTAGCCATGGATGCCCCTAAAAGGGTGAAGGATACCCACAACTACACAAGAAACGGGACGAGAAGAAACCGCATGATGTCACATCTATCGCTTTGATAGACAGGCATCCATCGATGCTTTTTCTCATTTGTCACTCGCTGGACAAAATAAAATGCAGAAATTTATGCCAACAATCATGCAAAATCATACTCATTCCTAAATATGCAATTATTAGGTCCTAAAACATGCCAAAACAATGTTATAGCCTTAAATCATGCACAAAACACACTAAAACTTATTGAATTCTAGAATTATATAATAAAAACAAAGCTTACAATTATACAACAATAGAGGAAACCTTTTATCTAACCATGCTATTAACATGTATATTAATCCAGATTTATATCTCGCCACATTTTAAGCATGCAAATCAATTAAACACAGTATTTAAACATAATTATTTTAACAATTATAAACATGGTTATGCATGGAAAATCTTTTAGAAAAAAAATAAAAAAGAAGAAGGCCTAAAATATTACCCTCAGAAGATATCCTAACTCTAAATTCTTTATAGTCCAGATCTTCACTTCGATTGTGATCTTTTTCTTTTCAGAAAATCCAATGATTATTTATCGTGTGTGTGTGTGTTTAGATCAAAAGATTGTTAGAGTAAAAACACTTCTTAGAGAGAAAGAGATAGAAAAATTAATTTTCTTCTTCTCTAAGAATGCCTCTATATTCAAAAGTGATTCCCACCTTGGAAACCCTAAAAATATTTTCTTTTATACCTAAGGGAGAGTTGGAGTTGGATTCCATATCTACTTTAGGAAAACTAGAGATATTCCCCTATAAAATCCGGATAAAAATCCTTAAAACATATATTTCTATTTTAAATTTCTAAAAATGTGGAAAATTTGGAAGAAAACCCAAAGATGAGCATGCACCATTGAGGGACGGGGTCCCTTCAGGTGAAAATCTTAAAATTACAAAAATACCCTTAATCTAACTTGGACAGGAGAAAGAAGGCTAAGAAAGAGTGTTCTTCATGTGATAGGGGATTGTCTATCACCTTTGAAGGCCAAAAATAGGGTTTTTCATGTTCTTTTGTCAAAAAACTTTAAAAAAATTAAAACCTTAGAGAAGAATATGAGAAATTCACAATTGGAGCTTTGAGATTCGCACTTGTTATCAATAATATGCTATTTTCTCATCATCAGGTAACCCTAATCTAGGCTTTCTTTAGTTACGATGTCTACAATCACTTTTACTTATTTGATTGAAGTGTTTATTTACTTTCTTTGTAGTGCATAGTGTGAGAAGGGAGGTAGTCGACTAATAAAATGAAAACCTAATTATAAAATAACACCTAACCAAGATTTCAAGTAAAAGTGATGTCCTAAACACCAATCTCTGTTTGGACATCAAAAGATTTAAAATCATTTCCCACCATTATGTTGGGTAGTGACTCTATAACACCTACCTCTTTTATCCCATATTGGATACCTTTATATATTGACCATCAATCATAATTTGGGCTTAACCCTTTTTTATTGTGAAGTAGCCAGTTTATGAGTTATAGTAAGCCTCATCCGATCTCAAACCATAAAAACGAGCCTTCGAGAACCCAACCAAATATTTAGCAAGCTTCGATATGTGTCACGGTGGTGACTTTACCGAGAACTAAATAGACCTTTCTCCTAAAAACATCTGGTTGAAATTCTTTATAATTGGGTTTTTATTATTAATCCCATCTCCTTTCAAATTTGCATTTATGCATTCATGCTAGAGCCTTAAAATTAAGTTAGACATCCCTTTTTAGCCCCGGTGTTATCTTGAAGCATGCCCTACATTCACTCAATATGGGGAGGTGTCAAGGAACATACCATTATTTCGATGGGATAAAAGGACAGGAAAGTTTTCAGTTACATTCCAACTTTTGATACGAATAATGTTCCTCCAAAGACAGCTGGCACCCTCTACGTACTAGAGAGCTTTGTGTCTGCTTCTTAAGGATGTAAGTATTATGGTAAAGCTTGTTAGAGAGTATGCCCTAAAGCCCATGTAAAAGGGATGAATTTCATATGTATGAATTTATATTCTTAATAAAAGGCATTATTCATTTATTAATGCTATGTTTAAATACATGAGTTTGTAAATCTTAAATTAATAAATGAAGTCCTTGATATTATAAATACAGTGCAAAGGCAATCATGAAAGTGTTCATGATATGAGGTGTCTATTGCATGCAAATGTGTTAATATCTAAATATCCCTAGTCATAGAATTAACAAGATAGGACATTGTTAATTCAGACAGACTAGCATATGTTATGCTTCTTGAATAGTTCAAGCAGTGGTTCTCATAACTGTGATTATAAAGATAATCAAAGCTAACATGTGGATGCTTGTTAGAAGAACAAGTTTATTGGAGACCTGTAAAGAGAATCCTCACATAGATATTAAATCTATATCAGTGAGGAATCTCTTCATAGCAGTTGTGCAAGTATCCCTTAGACTTGAGATCACTAAAGTTATCTTAAGTAGCAAGTGATATATTTTGACTCCATAACTGATTACTTTCAACTGGGAGTGAATATAGTTAGGAGATTGGGTATATCAGGACGTACTTGAAGATAGTTGAGTGATTGACAAAGGATTCACCATCCCAGATTTAATAATGGAAGTTATCTCGCATGATTCTATAATTGCCTTGTTCAGAGAATCTCTGGCTAGAGTAATATGCCAAGACAGATAGAGATCCATGAAGGGCATTTTGGGAACAATGGTTAAATTAATAAAACATACATAATTAGATTTATATAAGTTGAAAAAAATCCATACTGAGAATCTGATTGAGATAAGAGTGGTGGAAGGAGTAATTGCACGGTAACTGTTCTATGGAAGGGTATAGTCAAACCACTTGACTTTCCTAACATTTGGGGTAGTCATGATGTCTAGCTAGAGGCTGCTCATGATTTGTATAATAATGTATTATAGATATCAACAGGGATTGATAAAATGATTTAAAGAAGTTTAAATCATGTGAGTTTTGATTAGAACTCACAATTACATATTATACTGCCAACATGGACAGGAACCCAATAGGTCACACAAATATAGAAAAAAGGATAAAATGGTTAAAATGACAAGGATAATAATATTTAATATTATTATGGGGAATAGAGAAGTGAATAAGAGAATAATTAATTAAAGAGTTTAATTAATTATGATCAAGTAAAATTGTTCGTAGAACTTTTTTGAAATGTTCTGTAAAAATGGACCTAATTAAAATAATATATTTTATAATTAGTTATTATTGATATATAAGTGTTATAGGGCTGATATAATAATTAATAGATCCATTGGAGGAATTAAAGAGGCCCAAAGAAGTGAAGTTGGCGCAGAAACCCTCCAGAGGAAGGGTTACACGCCAACTATAAACAGAAGACCTTATAGGCCTAATTCTTAGACCAAAATAAATTAAATATATTTCATAAGTGTTATGGAGTCTACATATTTAATTTGATTGGATTTGGAATTCATTTGGGTAATTAAATCCAAGTATATGCACAAAGGGCCTAGTTTGTGGGTTTTGTACATAGTCTTTTGTGAAAGGGCTTAAATTGGATTTAATTAAGCCCAAATAAATTATTAATAATTCCAGAAGCCCAATTAATATTTCTCCAGCAATTTTAAAGAGTCCAATCCTATTATGAAGTTGGATTTTTAACGTAACTATAAAAATCCAAGTGATAGGGTATTAGGGCTAAGTGTGAACAACTAAGAGAAAAGTTTTTCTCTCACTCAAAAAGCCCTAGCTGCCATCTTCCCTAGCTAGCATCTAGGGTTTTCGGCCAGCCCTTGTTTCTCCCAATTATTGGTTCATTCTATCCTTCTCTTGTGTGTATTACTCATTGGAAGTATTTGATTTTGGACACTATGGTTTACGACAACCCGGTGATAAGAAAAATCAACTTTTCAACAAAAATCAAAGGTCATTTTTCTTATTCTCATTAATATGTATATTATAAATTCATGACAAGATCAAATTTATTGGTTAAAAATTTTAAATTTTGCTTATGTATAAGATGCATGTAACCGATAATTCCCAACAAAGTTAAGCCTATGCTGATGGCTGCAGGCAAGTTAATTTTGGACTTTAAGATCTTTGATGATGTCTTTGACTGGGTCATAGGGATTTTAAAGCATACACGAGAGTTTTGGGATGAGAAGTTTATGAATAAGCTCTCATAAATGAATATGGATTATCCTAAGGAAGTCAAGACTCTAGAATTGGTAGCAACAAGATCAAATGGAAGGAGAAGATTGAATATGAGCTAATGAAAGTTAAAGATGGACCCCTGTAACCAGTACTGGAGATGGGAGATGGAGAAGCATAAACCTCTATAATAGCTGAATCTAAAGATAAATCTTTTGCTAATGTCATTTATGTTCATGAAATGTTCAATAATGATGTATGCTTTCCTAGTTATATTAATAATATGAATAACTTTGTTTACTTATTCGATGTTTCATTTGATTGCGTCATGCATAGCACTAATCATGAATATCATAGAATATTTGACATGAATTCAACAAACACTACTCCATTTAATCTTAGATCAAAGGATGATCCTAAAGAAAATTTAATTGTATATGATATAACTCCTGAGGAAAGAATTAAATTTGAGAGAATACTAAAGAAATATGAAAAATTTTTACTTGAACCTACAATTACATGTCAAGAATTGATAGGGACATTACAGAACATGCCATTTTAACTTACCAAGATTGTAAGCCGATGAAGCAAAAGATCAGCAGACTTAAACCTAAATGGGCCAAGAAGGTAAAAGAGGAAGTTCATAAATAGATTGAAGCCAAGTTCTTGATAGGGGGTTCAGTACCCACCTAGTTAGCCAATGTCATTCTGGTGGTTGAAAAAGATGGAAAATTTTGGATGTGTGTCGACTATAGAGATTTGAACAAAGCTTATCCAAAAGATGACTTTCCATTACAACATATAGACTTATTTATTGATAGTATCGTTATGCGTATGATGTATAGCTTTTTTGATGGGTATGCTAGGTACAATCAAATTCTTAATAAGATCATAGACCGAATCAAGACAACCTTTACCCGATAGAATAGGGGACTTATGCATACAAGGTGATGACATTTGGGTTAAAAAAATGTCAGTGCAACTTATCAAAGGATGGCCACTATGTAACGCCCCAAAAATTCGGATTGATTATAGTTGATAATTAGTACATTTTGGCACTAATTGGCTAGGATCAATTATGAAAATTAATACAAAATGATAATAATAATTCATATTTTAATTAAAGTTATGGTAGATATTTTAAGAATTATAAAAAAAGAAGAATAAAAAGAAAAGGTATTTAGTGGGTTATAATTAAAAGAAGATTGATGTGTGGTTAAGGTTTAAGGAAAAAAAAAGAAGAAGAAGAAGAAGAAGAAGAAGAAGAAAGAGATAGAGGATCGTGGAAGGGAGAATCGAGATGGGGAGGCGGGCTGCCATCGCCTGATCTGGCCGTCGCTGGTCGACACTGGCGAAGGGGCGCAGATCGTCGCCACCCACCATCTTCCAATCCTCCATTAGCGACGCAGTCCTCCGATGGTTCTTTTCCTTCCGTTTTGCTCATCACTACCAAAGCTCAAATTCTCCACTTTTTCCTTTACTTCCGGCGATCTTGTCGGCGATGGAGGAGATTGACAACACCGGTGAGATCACAAGGCTGAGGCGGCTCCACCGATTGCTGCCACTCCTAACCACTCGCCGGCAGCAGGGAGATCGACGATGGTGAGGGCGGGATCTTTAAGCTTCGATCCCGATAAACGATGGCAGCGTTGGGGTGCGTGAACATTGCCTGGAAGTTACCGGTGCCTTGATCTACCAGTGGACGACTTCGGTGTCTTTCCGGCGAGGCTCCGACAAGACTCCGACGAGGCAGAATGGAGAGGGCATTTTGGGCTTCGACTTTACGGTATGGGAACTATGTTAACGATTTGATTTCATGTATAATTTTGAAGTAAGATTTGGTTAATTTTTATGCTATTATGAATAGAACAATTAAGGTTTGCGTGACTGAGATTATACAAGTACCTATCACTAGATTTTGTCTAATTGAACTATATTTTGCAGTATAATTATTAGTTTGGGAATGAAATAAAAATCGTATGACGGTAAGTGCCCATATTAATACTAAGTGTGGGTGTCTAGAAAGTTAACTAGAGAGACAAATAAAAAGAAGGAACCTGAGATGTTGCCTATTGTTGGTTGGCTTAGGTTTATTCATGGTGAAGATGAATTAAATTGCATAAGACCCATATCAGTTTATCTCATTAATTTTGATTGGTTATGGTAGTATAGTCAATACCATGGAAACAAAATAGTAATTAAATGACGTCTTTATTAAATGCGTATATCGAAACTCTGACAAATTCTTTGATCCTTATCTTTTAATGGATATGAGTGGGATTTGTTACTCTGTTACAGGAGTTCCTTGAAATAAAGTTATATTAAATAATAGATTTAGGGAATTAATTATATTTTGGCATAAAAAATTGTCTCATAGGATAGAATGGGAGATCTATGTCTAATTTGGAATTTTGTGTAATGTTAATCATATGAATGGGCAAATTAGCTTGAGAATATAGTGAAAGTAAATTACATGACTTTGCATGTATATTCTTTTGGTTGCGTAATTGGTTTAATGGTAAAGTAATGATGTATTGTCTTTTAATCGTAACACTTTTGCACTATTAATTATGTAAAAAATGGCTTAAATACAACTTTGAGTTTACTGAAAAGAGGCTTGTTGGTAGTGGAATTGTTTGTTTTAAAAAAAAAAACTAATTGTTTAATTTATAACGATGTAATTCCTGAGTATACTAGTAATATGATATAATTGGAAATGTTAGCGATTATAAGCCTATGGTTTAGTTAGTAAGGAGATCAAGGTGAGAGTTTGAAAAGTACAGTGTCTACGGGTGTTTGTTGTCGGTTTTTGTCTTTATTTAAAAATAAAGTAAGAAATAGTTTAGCCAAAGTATCAATTTTATTAAGATTGTTCTTAAATAAGTTCAATTTGACATATGATAACATAATGATATATGGATTTACTCTATAATTATATAGTTTGATAAAATTTATAATATAGTAATATGTCTGTTATAATAATAAGAATTTATATCAAATAGTCGTAGTTGCTATCATTTCATAAATTCTAATTTAGTAAAAGAAAGGTGACTAAGTTATGATGGTTAAAGTCTAAATAAATTAGTTACATGTACAGTATTTGATCAAGTCAAAAGGAAAAAGCAGTTACTCTTTGAAGATGGTTAAAGATAACTAAAGTTTTATTCTCTTTTCTTACTATAAAACTTGTACAAGTATTGGATTATGAAGTATTTTAACTTCAAATATGCTATTATCTTTCATGATGCATTTTGCTAAGGTATTAAACAAAGAAGTTACTTGACACGTAAAAGGTTTTGATAGAGTAAAAAGATGATTATTTGGGATTTAATAGACGGTAGTTAAAAGTTATAATGCCATAATACAAAGTAAGTGAGAATGTAACTAGTATAGTAACAAGCTATTGGTATAAATGTGACACATTTACCTCTCTTGATACATTCTTGTTTGGTACTTGAATAATCATTATGAGCATCATTACATTAAATGGAGTGGATATAGTGCCATGTTTATGTTTTTATAATGGTATGAGAAACTGATGTTAAAAATGTTATGGTTTTATACATGGTTGCCTTGATATATAACTATTTAAGATGATATAGTTACATATATGAGTATGCTATTAAATTTATATACATATATAGACATCCCTATTAAGGGTAATACATTGAATACATGTATTGAATATAGTATGTTTAATGATTAAATTAAGTACAATAGAGCATGGGAGATGACTATGATGAACCGTGGAGGTACGTCCTTCTGAAATGATTATGTGTTTATATGTTGTTTTAGACTCTCATGATGGGAGTGATTATATATGATTTCATTCTCATGAAAATAGTATAGCAATACATGAACTACTATGACAAGTATAAGTATTGTTAACATGTGATTATTAGAAAGTTTAAAAGTAATTTGAAAGAATCTATATAAAGTAGATTCCTTTGACGACTGAAGAGTAATTTAAAGAGAATTTGCTGAATTATTGTGAAATAATTCATGACATAAATGAAAGATGGTTCACAAATTGTACAAAAATATTGAAGATTCTGAATAACTGTATTTTTTGGATTAAAAAGGAATTGAAATGATGTGAAATATTATAAATAAGTATTGAAAACAAGTGGTCTTTTGTGCCCTTAGAAAATTTTCTGGCAGTAAAAACTAGCTCAGGATATAATTGGCTGGCCATAGGGATATCTGTACCGCGGTGCAAGTCATGGAGACTTGCTTTGCTATGGTAGGATCATTGATCTCCATAGTAATTATCTATCTCTGTTATATGTATCTATTATCTGTTCTGTGGAGAAATAGTCCTTTAGAGTCATTTCTCAGTCTGTTGTGGCCTGTGGGGTCCACATCCCGTATATCCAGTCTGAGTATTTTTGTCGGTACTGTACTAGAGGCATTAATATGAAAATAAGTTAAAAAGTATAAAAGATAAGAAATGTTATAGTTCTGAATTAATGTGCATAAGAATTATCCTCTTATATATATATACAGCAAATGGATAATAAATTGAAAGTTATAATATTGATGAGCATGTGATTCTTTAATACTATATAAGCATTATGTATCTATAGTTTATGAGTAAGTATTGTACACTAAGAATTTATCTTCAATAATTATATTATTTCTGAAAGTCATAAGTTAGTTCTTAATTTGTTATATTTGTTTATTTGTTATATTTGTTTATATATATATATATATATATATATATATATATATATATATATATATATATATATATATATATATATATGTATGTATGTATAGGTATGTATACAACTTTGTTATAGATCAAGTACATAATATTATGACACACTATGGTGTTAAATAATATATAGTTCACTTTGTTAAAATTATTTTAATGATTACATGGAAGTGAATTTAGAATACATACTATGCTTTAATTAATGTATATGTATAAAGGAATTATGCCAAACGTCTTTTGTGGTAACAATTAATGTTGAATTGCTTACTGAGTTATTAAGTTTTGTTGCCTATATAAGTAAGATGTTCTGTCGCTTATGCTTGTGATTTATTACTGAATGTAAGAATTGGGATCTAAGGAAATTGAAGGTATAAACTAGGAGTATTATTAACTTTATACTTGTATAATTGATGTTATGTGTTCAAAAGATTATCTTTAGATTTCTGTTCCCCGCTAAGCTTTATAGCTTAGCACGGGTTTTGTTATCTGTGTAGGTAACAGGATAGACTTGTTTCAGGTTAGGCAGCTGTTATAGCTCAATCATCAGAAGAGGAGATCTAGTCCGGGCAATTCACCTTCGAGGTTCACAGATGTAGAGAGGTGATTTAAATGTAAATTGTTTTTATTTTGGAGTATTAGTGACTTAAGAGTTCAATATGTAATATTGATTTATCTCAGGAAATATGATTAATAATGAGAATGGATGTATGAGATGCATGTTAAAATTATCTTGGTATTGTTGTGCCCCTGATGGGCTGAGGCAATTGTCTGATTTACAGGTGGATTAGATAAGTTTTTAGATGTTATATTGTCGAATTTTTATTCGATAATTAGTCACTTGGACAATTATAGTTTTATCGGCTTACTTAATTTATAAGTATTTCTTTTTGGACAAGCCTGGAGTCGATGGGATAGTTAAGATTCAAAAAAAAATTCCAACTTATCACCTGTTTCAGTTAGACTGTTTAGCAAGGATGTTACACACTAAGATTCTTAATGATCTAATCTATAAAGAAGTTGAAGTATATGTTGACGACATAATGATTAAGTTCAAGACTAAAGAAGGACACTTTGAAGTATTGGAGAAATTCTTCCGACAGATTAAAAAGTATAACCTTTGTGTTAATCCAAAGAAATGTGTGTTAGGGGTTACTTTAAGAAAGTTATTAAGTTATATAGTCAGTCAAAGGGGAATTAAAGTAGACCTAGACAAGGTGAAAGTTATCAAAGTGATGCCAATATTGAAAAAGGAAAAGGAGATTTAAGGGTTCTTGGGTCGAATTCAGTAAATCAATCGATTTATTGCTAAGCTTGCCTCTAATTGTGATCCGATCTTTAAGCTTCTAAGAAAGGATCAACCTTTGATACCATTCGGGAGTATCTTTTACATCCTTCCATTCTTTAACTACCTCGTCCATCAAAGCCTTTAATTATGTATTTAGCAATTGAACAAAGTTTGGTTGGTGCCATATTTTCCTAAGAACATGAATCTGGGATTAAGTTTGACGTGTATTATTTGAGCAAGAAGTTTCTTCCTTATAAAGCTAAGTATACAAATGTTGAGAAGATTTGTTTAGCTGTGGTGTAGGCCTTCAAAAGTTGAAACTATTTTCATTCTTACAGTATACAAGCAGTGGCCAAGCACAATCTTCTACGCTATTTACAATCAACACCATCTTTGTTAAGAAAAATAGTGAGGTGGCTCTTGTTATTACAGGAATTTAATGTAGAATATATTATAAAAAGATAATTTAGGGATGGGCAGTAGCTGAATTCTTAGTAGATCACCCGATAGAAGGAGACAAGATCGAATATGAATTCCCTGACGAAAATATTGCTTCCATAATGGTGTAAGGCTGGAAAATGTACTTTGATAAAGCTACTAACAATAGAGGAGCTAGAGCCAGAGTTAACTTAATCACATTTAAAGGGGGGAAATTGCCCTTAGCTAAGAAACTGAGGTATAAAGTGACTAATAATGAGTCAAATATGAAGTTTGTATTCATGGTTTAGAAGCGTTGATAGTTTTGGGTGCAAAAATTATTGAGGTGTGTGGAGACTCATATTTGGTGGTTTATCAGACACAAGGTGAGTGGTCATTCAAATAAAAATTTCGTATGTGGAGTACTTAAAGAATTCGAGCAAGTGGTTTAAGGTATGCACTTTCAAATATATACGTCGAGATGAGAATCAAATGCCCGATACTTTGGCAACCTTAGTATCCATATAGGATAATCCAAAAAAAGTAATGATGAGGCCCGTATCCATCACTAGTTCGAGTAGGCCTTGCTCTGAAAGTTAAAAGATAAGAGGCAAATGATGAAAAAACCCTAGTATCATGACATTTAAAATTATTTGGAAAAGTCAGAATTTCCTGAAGAAGCCACAAAAAAAATATCAGAGGATGATCCAAAAACTTTTAACCCAATTTATTAGTGTAGATGGAGTATTATACAAAAGGCAAGTAAATAGCATTCAACTTAAATGCTTAAGCGATAAAGAGGCAAAGAAAGTGATAGAAGAAATGCACGTAGGAGCTTGCGGAGCCAATATGAATGGCTTGGCACTTGCAAGGAAAATCATGTGTTAGGGGTTTTTTTACTTGATAATAGATGTTGATTGTTCAAAATATGTGAAGATGTGCCACCAGTGTCAGTAATATACAGATTTGAGTCATTTGCCTGTGTCAGAGTTATGTAATCTTTTATCCCTTTGGTCTTTCTCACCTTAGGGAATAGATATAATTAGGAAAATTCATCATATGGCTTCAAATGGTCACAAGTACATAATATTTGCAATTGACTACTTCACCAAATAGGCGAAAGCTAAGTCATTCAAAAGGTTAGTTGCTCGAGAGATGGCACGATTCATTGAGCAAAATTTGGTTTACAGTTATAGGGTGCCACATCACTTAGTGTTAGCTAATGGAGTTCAATTTCAAGTTGAAAAAAAAGAAGTGCTTAAAAAGTATAGAATATAACATCATAAATCCTCTCCTCATTATCCACAGGTGAATGAAGCGGTCGAGGCAACAAACAAAAATTTGAAGAAGATTTTATCTAAAACTATTTAGACTTATAAGGATTGGGCAAAGAAATCGTTGTTTGCATTATAAGGATATAGAACCACTGATAAGATGTCAATAGAAGCTACAACCTTTTCTTTGGTCTCTAAAAGTGAAGCAGTATTGCTAGTCGAGATTAAATTATAGTTATTGAGGGTTACTTTTGAAGCAAAGTTACCGAAGTCAAAATGGGCTGAACAGAGACTATCGCAATTGAACTTGTTAGATGAAAGCCGTATAAGGGCCTATTACCACAATTAGATGTATCAAAAAAGGTTGGCTTGGTCGTTCAATAAGAAGGTTAAAGGCCACCACTTGAAAAAGGGCAAATTGGTATTCAAGCAGATGGGATCAGGTATTTCAGACTATAAAGGTAAATTCTAGCCTAATTAGGAATGTCCCTTCATTTTGAAGAAGTTACTATTAAAAAGACCCACCATACTCACTAACAGTGATAGAAATGAATTTAAAGAACCAATTAACGTCAACAAACTCAAAAGGTTTTATAGCTAAAAAATGGAAAGAGAAAGGGTGATTAAGAAAAAATATTCGATTAAGAAAACCCAAAAGGGTTTCTCAATAATAAGAGTTTGATGCATTTAAAATGTACTCATGAGATAAAATGGAGTTATGTGTTTTGAATTTAATATCCCATTATGATTGAATAATTATTGCTATATGTTGAAAAAATAGGAAGTGCACATCTAAGGCAAAGGTGAGAATGCATCATTTTATGCCTTAAGGAATATGTGATAATCCTTAATTAAAAAAAAAAAAAAAGAAAAGCCGCTAAGTGGGTAAGCGTCCATTTTAGGCAAAAATTAGGCACAGGATATGTGAAATCTTATTGAATGATGCACTTCCCATTAAGAAACGTTAGTGTGAAAATCCACAAAGGGTGCACTACCCTATATAAAAAAAAGGGCCATCATGAAAAATGAAACAGTTGTTGAAGGAGTCATTCAAATCTTAAGAGGGTCAATTGAGTCGACCGGACAATTACGCGAAAAATAATAATAATAATAATAATAATAATAATAATAAATAATAAATAATAATGTAAAATAATAAAATAAATAATAATAATAATAATAATAATAATAATAATAATATATAAATAAGAAGAAGAAGAAGAAGAAGAGCAAATATAAAGATAATAAATAGTAACAAGGTGGTGGTGGTGGTGGTGGTAGTAGTTGTTGTTGTTGTTGTAATAATAATAATAATAATAATAATAATAATAATAATAATAATAAGCAAATAATAAAACAAAGTAGACAGATCAAGAAGAGTAAAGTAGAAAAAATTATGTGTTATCAAATAAGAATCTTGTCCATAAACTCATAGCCTTAGGAAATAGAGCTCTGACGAAGTATAAGAAGGGTCATGTTTGGAATGGACTGTGACGAAGTATAAGAAGGGTCATGTTTGGAATGGACTGTGAGCCGGTGATATATGCATTATTTGCATGTCACATGCATAGCACAAACATAACTTTCCATGCGCATATATTGGTTATAAATAATTGTTACACGAATGAAAAATTCACAAAGCAAAGGTGTGTAGATTTGCCAAGACAAAATGTTGAAGATAATTCACACACAAAGAATACCGATAAATGTGCTTTATAGGAATAAATGCAAATAATGTTGGATTGTGTGTTCAGGGAGTACGTATTTTATTTTATTTAAAAAAACACACGAAAAAATAAGTTTGCATGAGTGGCCGTTCAAATACCTAAGAATGGCAGCGAAAAAGGCAGGATTTGGATATTTTGAACAAGTCCCGGTCATGACTCAATGAGTTTAGCCCATGACTCGGTCAAATCAGACAATAAATGCTTATTCTTCCTCCTTTTTCTCTCGTTCCCTCACTCCTCCATAGACGTTGTTCCTTCTTCCTTCTCCTCTTCAGTTTTCTCCTTACTTCTTCCACCTTTCTTCACTTATTCTCAATTCTTACTTAAGAAATTAATTCTTTGTCATCCCAAAATTGCAAAGACACCATCTTTTCCTATTTTTATTGTGTTTTTTGCTCTTTCATACGTCTACAATGTGGTAAGTTTTCTTGACTTTTCTCTTTATTTTTGCTACCAAATAAACCGCAACTGGTGTTGCAAATGTGATAAATGTTGTTGTGTAGTTACGTATTTTGTTGGTTTAGTGTTTTTTGGTGCTTTTCCAATCTAATTTTTGAGTTTGTCGGTGCCTATATTCATTATTTATGTGAAAAAATTAAGATAAATTTATTATATGTTGTTTATGTTTAAATGATCATATACATACTTTTGTCTAGTAGAAAAATATTTGTTTTGGATAATAATAATAATAATAATAATAATAATAATAATAATAATAAAGGGAATGAAAACAATGAATAAGTAATGAGTAATAATATGTAACAATAAAAAAACAAAGAAGATAGGAAAAAAAAAGACAAGGAAAAGGGAAGGTAAATAATAATATAATAATAATCAATTGAAATGGGATGAAATAATAGTAGTGCTAAGGAATTGTCATGTATTATATAATAGAATTAAATGGAAAGAAATTAATATAATGACTATTGATTAGTATAGGGGAATATATATATATATAAACAATAATAAAAAAATTAATAATAAATAGTGTAACACACTAATATCCCTCAAGAGTATTCCAGGATGATATAGTCATCCAATACCATGTTTAATAAATAAATAACTTAATTGACCTCATTTACAAACTAAATATCAATAATATTGAATCTTTATCAACAAAAATTGCAATTCTCAATTTAGTACACATGATAAATAAAACAATATATGAAAATTCTAAGGGTTTACTACAAAAAAAAAGGGCCTCAACTATAAGTTACCTTACAATGTTGGATCCCATCTTCAAAATCTTATAATGTCAACTCCCAACTTTGACTCCCTTTTTAATTGAGGGGCTTTGTCACTATTCGATCACTATTATATTATTATTACATCGCTATTCCATCACTCCCAATATTGTTTGCTTCTTCATTGTATTTCTCGATTCTTATGTTCAACATCTCGATCTTACATTGAATAACTGTTTCAACTCCATAAGTTAAAGAAAACGGTGTTACCCCTATTGCCAAATGCGTATATGTTTGGTATACCTATATCATATTATTCAGCTCGTCTACCTAAAGGCCCATAGCTTCATCGAGCCTCTTCTTCAATCCCGTCAAAAGAGTCTTGTTAGTCACCTCAATCATACCGTTTAATTGAGGGTGATAAATCGATGTGAATCTAACCTAAATATGCAACTATTCACAGAAATTCCTGAAAAATTGACAATCGAACTATTTTCCATTGTTAGCAATAAAAGTGTATGAAATTCCTAAGCTAGTGATAATGGATTTTTGAACAAACTTAATAATATTTGCTAGGGTAATAGTCGCTAAAGTCTCAACCTCGACCCACTTGGTGAAATGATTAACTGCAACAACTAAGAATTTTCTTTGTTTGGTAGCCAATGGAAAAGGTCCAAATATGTCTATCCCCTATTATCCACGGACTATATATTGGAGTTTGCCAAACTGACCCTTGGTGAATAATTTTTTTCAAACCGCTGGCATTTATCACATTTCTCCACTAACTCCTTTACATCAACTTTCATTTTTGGCTAGTAGTACCCCTACAGAAGGGCTTTTTGAGCTATTATTTCAATACCTTTATATGCCCCACAGATGCTTTCATAGATTTCCTTAAGGATAGAATTACCTTTTTTCGAGCTCAAGCACAATGACCATAGATGTGAATAAGATCTTTTATATAACTTTCCCTCTAAGATAGTGCCAAGGCTTGATCTTCAAACAACTTTTTTGGCCTTGATTTGGCCCTCTGAGAGGGCATTTATATCTTAGAACTGATAGATCAGCAATTGCCATCCATCCATTTACTCGTTGAGCTAGAATGAATAAGTTTCATAAGGTGGCTAAGCAATGATTGCCCATACTATGTCTACCACTTGTATAATGCCACTAAGATATGCTTACTTAGCAAAAGAATCAACTCATTTGTTCTCTTTTCGAGGTATCTGCTCGATAGCCCACGAACTACTAGTTTTTCTAGTTGAGATAGTAAAGTTGATACAAGATCTCGATACTTTATCATTGTTTGTTTCTTACCTTCAAACCTCCTGAGCAATTGGCTAACAACTAACTGTGAGTCAAAATGAATAAGTAAAGAGTCTGGTTTTACCTCGAAGGCAAGTTGTAATCCAAAACATGGAGCTTCGTACTCTGCCACATTATTGGATGTCGAAAAAGATATCTTAGCCATTCCCCAAATAGAGATTCTACCAGGATTAGACAAAACCAATCTGACTCCAACTCTTTCTGAAGACATTGCTCCATCTATATACAAATTTTAAGACATCTTACTCGACTTGATAAGAGGAGCATGTAGCTTGGCCACAAAGTCGGCTAGAACTTAAGCCTTCATTACTAACCTTGGTTCATATCGAATATCGAAATCGCCTAGACGAGCTGCCCATTTAGTTATTCTTCCATACGCTTTTGGTCTCTGCATCACTTTCTTGAGACAAGTGTTTATCCTAACAATTATTATGTGTGCTTTAAAATAGGGCTACAATTTGATGGACAAAGTGACTAGGGACAAAGCCAATTGTTCCAAAATTGGATATCTCAGTTTGACTCTTCGTAGGACCTTGCTAGTATAATAGATCAAAAATTATTGTGTACTCTCCTTCCTAACTAAAACCGACCTGATGGCTCCCTCAAAAATTGACAAGTACATGAACGGTGTTTCTCCTAACTATGGCCGACTAAGCAAGGGAGGAGAACTTAAGAATTTTTTCAAAGCTTCAAAGGCTAACTGGCATTTGTAGGTCCATTCAAAATTCTTTAAATTTTTTAATGCTTTGTAGAATAGGAGGCATTGCTTGGTCGAACAAGAGATGAATCTTCTAAGGGTTATAATTTGTCCATTTGACATCTGTACTTCTTTAATCAACTTCGGTGGCTCAATGCTTAGTATGGCCTCAATCTTGCTTGGATTAGCCTATATTCCCTTCTTGGAGATTACAAAACCAAAGAATTTTTTAGACTGAACTCCAAAAGCACATTTCTTTGGATTTGGCTTAAGGATAAACTTTTTGAGAGTTCAGAACATCTCTTCAAGTTCTTTTAGTAATTCTATCGACATTTTGCTCTTAACAATCATATTATCCACATAGACTTTCATATTTCAACCTATCTAATTAGTAAACAACTTATTTATTAACCTTTGATAAGTTTCACTAGCATTCTTAAGACCAAACGACATCACTTTGTAACAATACGTCACTCTGTGAGTAGTGAACCATGTTTTCTCTTCGTCTTTTGGGCTCATAGGAATATGATGGTAACCTACTGATGCATTCAAAAAGGCATACTCTTCAAAACCAATCGTAGAGTCCACCAAAAGATCGATGTTCGACCATGGGTAACTATATTTGGGGCAAGTTTTGTTGATGTCGGTAAAATCAATGCGCATTCCCCATTTTCCATTGGATTTATTCACCAGCACCACATTGGATACCAGTCCAAGTAAAGCATTTCTCCGATGAACCCATTCTTTAACAAAGTGTATGCTGCATCATTTATCGCCAACTGTTGCTCGAGTGTATGATTGCACTTCTTTTGACTGGCTTGCAGCCTGGCTAAATATTTAATGATTAATACATGACCTCGGGAGAGATATCGATAATAACTGAAGGCTATCAGGTGAACATATTTGTTTAAGATGACAAAACTATTAGTAATGACTTTAGGTCCGAGCCATTTTTTCCCGAGGCTATTTTTACCACTTTTCCTGGCAATAACTCCACTTCTTGCAATAAATCCCTAGGTTTTGCCTTCCAAGCTAAGTTAATAGGGACATTTAATATGTCTATTGGTAATGCTTGATTTGCTTCTTTCAACAAAATAACATATGTTTTCGGAGCAACTATCTAATTTCCCTAAAGTATAACCATTCTTTGTGGAGCAAAAATCTTAAGGATTAACTTCTACATAGAAATGTAAGCATCCATTGTGGCTAAAAGAGGCTAACAAAAAATTGCATTATAAGATAATGGCATATTTACCATCATGAAATAGGTTGTTCAGGACCTAACTACCAAATCATTTTTAAGCTATAAGGGTAGATTAACCGAACCCTTTACTTTTATAAGCTACCCTAAAATAGCGATCAATGGCACAGAGACTTCCTCCAATAGGCTCGACATCCCTAAAGCTTTAAAGGCTTTCCAGGTGATTAAATTGACTACACTCCCTGTGTCATCCAAAATTCTTTGCACTAAGTAATCTCCAATCATTACTTTGACTACTAGTACATCATTGTGAGGCAACCAGACATATTTTCCATCCTTTGATGAGAATTAAACCTCTGTCGAAATAAGCAAACTCATTTCGAGTGAGAAGACTTCTTTGGCTTTGCTCTTCTGAGAGTCACCAAACATATTGTAGTGTTTCCCTTCTATAATGATATAGACTATTCCTGTCAAGGCCTTTTTACTATTGTTTCTTTCCCCGTTGTTCGATTACCAAGGTGGTGATTGTCGATCATCGCCTTTGTCCCCCTTAATGAACTGTTTGAGTCTGCCCTTCTTAATCTGATATTTTATCTCCTTTTTGAGTTGTCCATAATCATTGGTCTCATACCCCTTATCTTTGTGGAAAGCACAATAAAGGCTTTGGTCCCTGTTTGGATCCTTCCTTATGGGCTTTGACCAAGTAACTTGTTTATTCTTCTTCAACCAAGACAAGATTTGTGTAAGTGTTTAATTTGGTGACCTACTCTTTATTTTGACTATTTGAGTATGACTTTGAAACCATATATGCTCTGTTCAACCCCTCATAGCTCAAGAGTCCCCCTTCTCGAACTACCTCTGTCCTGACCTGTCTTTCAATAACTCTCATTGTCCTCTCTTGCTTATGTATTATACTTCAACTGTCAAGCTTCATCCATTTGAATGTATTTGTGAGTTGGAGTCATAAGCTCGATGAAATCTGACTGGGGCTTTTTGCTTAACGAGTCACTAAAATCCTAGCACCTTGTGTTCTTGCCAAGCTTATTGATGGCGACCTCTAGATTTAAATTCTGAATGTTCGTAGCAATCACATTGACCCTTACCATATAACTGCATAAGGGCTCTCCTTTCTCTTGGATGACCCAATGCAGGTCGACTGAAACTTTAGTTAGTCAAATGGTTACTACGAAATTTGCCACAAATAGTCACTAAATTGCTAAAAGCTCTTTATTGAATGCTCTGGTAGGTTTTTAAACCAGATCTAGGGGGAATCTATCAAGGTTTGCATAAAAACTTTGCAAAGGGCAGCATCATCTGTTGTGTAAATTAACATGATACGATGGAATTGATCCAAACATGCTTAAGGGTACACATTTTCATTATACCTCAGCAAATTAGGTAGCTTTATGTTCGAAAAAAGAGCTAAGAGTATAGCTTTAGACAGAGGAGAGTAAAAACTACCCTGATATTGCAAAGTGTTACAATTCTGATGCTTCAGCAACCTTTCTTCAAAAATCCTCTCGAACTCATCCATTGTCAAAATGATTATGGGTGATGGTGTTAGCGGTGGGGTGTCAGGTTTTGAGTTTCAGTGTTTAGGGTTGCATTTATTATGGTAGTAGTTTGAGGTAAGAACTTAGGTGGTGCCTGTTCTGCCAGATTTGTTGGTGTCGCCAGAAGGGCTTGGGTAAGCTACGATCTAAGGCCAAGTATAGGAATTGTGGAGGTTGCACGAGGCAAGTTAGCAATTGAGAGATTGGTAGAGGCATCTGGGGGAGTAGATTCCAGGGTTGGAAAAATAGGTAAATGCGGAGGTGGTGGTGTAATGCTTCAGTTGTTCCCAGTCTGGGTGTCTAAAGTGTCTTGATCTTGAGGATTCATGGATTTTGAGGATGAAATCCACGCCCACCACATCAAATAATGATAGTTCGATTTTACCAGGCTATCACCTAAGTCCAACTAGAACAACAATGCTCTTCACAACTTCAGAGGTACATGAAAACAAAAAAAAATCGGTGGAGTTTTCGACGAGGAAAATCTCCGACGATTAAGTCAATGTAAAGTTTTAAAGAATTTTTAATAAGAGTAAAATTGGCCGAAAGAGAAAAAAATACCTAATACCTTGCCTATTTATATGGATAAGAATCCTACTTCAGTTGGGATTTCTAATTTTCGTAGGACTCCCATTAAGGAAGATGAAGAGTCTAATCAGGAAACTAGGTTAAGTTTTCTGGATAAGTGTCCTACCATTTTTAGGTAACTGACGAGTCGTTATCCAAGTATGACTTTTCAAAACGACATTGCTAAGTAACATGTTTTGATCTAGGACTAACTGAAGGTCATACGAATCAAACTGCTCGAGAGAGCCTGGGTACATAGTCTGGATATCAATAATAAAAAATAACTTCATTAATTGTTGATTAAAATTTCAATCCCATTTAGAATAGAAAAGGACTTTATTATTAATGTGTAACAATGAATTCATACAAATTTCATTTAAAATAGAACTAGCTTATTGTTAATTATTAATGATTACATATTAATTCAATTCTTGAATTGAAATAAGTCATTTATCAATAAATATTAATTATAATGACCACACACACATATATATAACAAATTATTTAAGGATAGAAAATTTTTGGGTGATCCGATTTGATAGTTGGTGCTAACCGATAGCTAATATATGATGCTCGATTAAAAAAATATATATTATAAATGTTTTGTAAAAATTATTTACGTTTAATTTTTATATATTAAATTACAATTAACATTATAATTTAATTGTATTTGTGAATATATATGTACGTGCAAGTACTCACATTTGAGTTATTATTTTTAATTTATAAAAATTATTGATAAAAATAAATGAGAAATTAAGAATATTATAGCATAAATAAAAAAATAAAAATGAATCATGTATCAACTAATGAAAAAAAAAAAAGCTTTCAAGTTGAAGCATTTAAAATAACAGCTGATTAGAATAACAATCAACTACCAACGGCTAATTAAAAACTATCACAAAATATTTTTAAAGCAATTAACTATAAAATTTTAATTTATATATTTGGTAAAAATTCATCGATTATTACCATTTATATGTTAAATTACCATTAAAGTTGTAACTTAATTGTATATGTGAATACCTATATGTATTCACACTCGTATTTAAGTTGTCATTCTGATTATTATTATTATTATTTATAAAAAATTATTGATATAAATAATTGAGAAATTAAGGATATTATAATGCAAATAAAAAAATGAATCAAGCTTATGAAAAAAAAAACTTTTAAAATAGAGCTTATGATAAAAAAAAATTAATAATAAAGCAAAAATCAACAAATGATTGCTAATTAAAAAATATTATAGTAGCTAATTGAAAAATATTACTCCCTCCGTTTCACTTTAAAAGGTTATTTTTTCTATTTTATTTTGTCCCACTTTAAATGTTTCTTTCGGAATTTGAGAGATAAGTTTACAAATATACCCCTATTTATTCTTATATATTATACACCTTATTAAATATTTCTATTCCTTATCACTCTTCATTTTTAACTAAAATTAAATAAAATTTTTGAAAATATAAAAGGATATTTTTGTCAATAACTATAATTTTTTTATAAAATTAAGGTATTTTAATCATTTCTTTAATTTTCGTGAAAAATGAAAAACTACATTTTAAAATAGGACGAATGGAGTATCAAACTTATTTAAAGTAACTAATAGTGCAAAAAAGCTACGAGTTATCTCGAAACATTAAACAGATCACAGATTTTAATTGTACGTCTTCTCATTCAATGCAGAATCCAAATTTGTCAGTTGTGGTCTCCACACACGAAATTGTTTATATCCATCAAAATACCGGATTGTTTATTAAGAAAAAAAAAAAGCCAAATACATTATTTGACACTCTAACTTAATACCATTTTTCATTTAAACACTCAAATTTATAAAATAGCATATCAAACACCTTAACTACTCAAATTTAGGGCTTTTGAAATTTTAATGATGATGTGGCAGATAGTGTATGTTGCACCCAAAATCTAGCTCGTGAATAGATCTCCAAAGGTAAAATACCACCATTAATCCATCTTCTTCCTCACTCCACCAGAAGCTTGAAATTTGCAGTCAAAATAAAAACTGAGATAAATTTTTATTGCCTTTGAATTTTGTTGGGTTTGGCTTTAGTTGTAAGGCCCCAAAATATACCCTAATAGGATTAGTGTATAGTGAAAAGAGAGATTGAAAATGGTTCAGTGTAAAAAAATTGTTAATCATGCAATTGGCACGTAATCGGTATTAATGCAAAAGTGAAAGGCAATTTCGTAAATTGTCAATTTGGGGGTAAATGTGCATTATACTAAAAAGTAAGGAGGAATGTATTAAAAGAACTTAATCAGGTGTGTAATTGGTAATTAAGATTAACAAGAGGGAGTTAAGTGCAATTTTAAGTTGGTCAAACATTAGACCAATGAAGGAGTGACACTTAGCAACTCTAGAAGAATGGGGAAGGAATAAGAAAAAGGGAAAATTTGTCCTTTTGAGTGGGTTGGCCAGTGACTTTTGGCCAAGGAATTCCAGCATTTTCTTCTTCTCCTTATGCCACTCTTTTGTTCATAGTTTAGCTTAAAAAGGGTTTATGTATCGTAGCTTAAAGTATGGTAAGTTTTATGAGATTTTAGTTCAAGTTTAATCCTTTATTTGTTCTAAACATGAGGAGCTGAAATCATAGATGGGATTTGGATATTGATGAGTATTTATGACATGTTTAGTTGGAGAAAGTAGCAAGAGCAAAGGAAAAAGGAAGGAGGAATTCTAGAAAAGTAAACTTGGATCAATTTTGAAGGTATAGGAGTTTTTACTTCATTTTCATGCATCCAAGTTGTTCTAGGGTTATAAATGCATTGTAATAAAACTATATTTGATGTTAGAACTCATAAATGTTGAATAGAGGCATGAAAAGAGTAATTCGTGCCTTAAAAGATGACATAGTGAAAAATTTACTTAAGGTTCACTTGTAATAATCTTAGTTTAAAGGGCATAACTCCCTCCGTAGATGTCTAATTGAGGCAATTCTAGTTTGAAATTAAATATAAGACATAGATCTACAACTTTGTAGAAGACACCAACACTTGAATCTGTCCCTAAGATGCTCTAAATTTAGCTTATAATTGAATTATATCTGCTACCATGCCATTGGGAGCAGTCTATGATGATTTGTGAATATATTGAGATATAAAATTCAGAATTGAGCGATAGTTAATGTTTTGGAAACTAGAGACATAGATGAACAACTTTGTAGAGACCATTTTGCTTGAAAATGTTGTTTACTAAGTCTAAAATGGTATACAAATTGAACTTAGAAATCTTCCTTTAACATTCTTAAGACAAAATGGACCTCATAGTCACAACCAATTGGTAATTCTGTGAGCCCTTCCAGAATCGAATTTACACCTATCTCACGATCACCACAAATCATTGGCCACCGTGACCTTACCTTATTTTCTCATATACTTTATTTTTAGGCTCTGAATTGTCACCAAAGCATACCCAAAAATTCCCAAACACGTTTAGAGTGTTTTAAACATAAAAATAAGGATAATATGTGACATAAAATAAGTGTAGAGCATAATAAATTAGTGAAGTAAAGTTAAAAACTAAGCTTTAAAGCATAAAAATTTGTACAAGTAATGAACTTGAGTGCACATAATAAGTGGTATGCATAGTGCTACATGTTGTATGACAAATGATAATTGGGTTAATGTGTGTTTTAAGTAATTAAAGTGTAAGAGAATACAATTGTTTAGTGACCTTGTTGCATACTCTATTATATGTATTATCTCTATGATTCTAAAGTATCGAATGTGATATTCTTGAGTGATTAAAGACTTATTGAGCCTGAATTTTACATAGTAGTGGACAGATATGCATGTCTATAAAGGGATAGTAATTGCAGCTACTAGTGTTGATACCGAAAGGTGTCCAGTGTTTCGATACCTATAGGTATCAAGTGACCCGAGGCTATTATGTCTCAAGTGTTTAATACTGCTCACCAATATCTAGTGTTTATATATGTTATCCACCATTAATGAAAATTCTGGCAAATGGAAATGATTAACTGATAATTATTGATAAGTGTATAATAGGGGTAATGCCTTGAAATTTTATTGTAATACTAGTGTCTCTTGGTCATATTATTAGTGTGATTGATAAATGGTAATGTAATACTTTTAATGCATGGACCACTATTATAAGTATATGCATTGTGACACGAAAAGGCATGCTATTGGTTTATGCACATTAGCATACTATATTATTTATAGTTGAGACTTCGTCAAGAAGTCAATTGCATTGTTTTACTCCTCACTAAGTTATCGCTCAGCAAGGGTGCTTTTCTCATGTAGGTTTACAGGTGTAAATTAGAAGTGTCAGGTTTTGAGGCGACATCTACAGGCCATTAGAAGCAAAACTTGAAGATTATTTTGGTATATGATCATTTTGTATTATAAACATAAATGATACACAATGTATGTAGTGAACAAGTGTTGTAAATAGTTTATAACATCATAAGTTAATGTGTGTGTGTGTGTTTCAAAATGAGAACTTGTATGTAACTAAGTAGGATAATGTTACACATAAAGAAGCATGATTATAAAAGTATAACGAACTTGTAATTGAAAAATAACCTAACAGAATGAGTTTATTGAGATTAACAACACTCTTATATTCCTTCTAGGGGTTATAAGGGTGTCACGTTAGCTTCCCCCTCTTTTTTGCTCGTTTCTTGAAAACAAAACAGAGCATGGCATATAAAATTAATATATTGGTAATAGAGATTTCATTAATGGAAGGGAATTGCCTTGATCCACAAGCAGAGAGTTTTTTTTATAAGCCAAGATTCATTAATTAAAAAGTAAGTACAGGGAACCAAAATGGCCACCCAATGAGGAAAAAAAAGGGAACCAAAATACAATTATACCCCTGCCTAGCACACAATAAACTACCCTTGAATTATAACCAAAATATTGAGCAAACACAAAAAGTTGAACCACCCCAACCATCTAAGTACCGATCTTTGTAAAGCCAGATCTTCAATTGGAAGAGACCTCTAGCAGCCTGAGAAGAAGAAAAGAGATTGAGATCAAAGCTCACAACCGGTGGTGGAGTTATCGAGCGATTGAGCAAGTTAGCAAACGAGTGAAATACATGAAAACGAGTGAACAAATGAGCATCTAAGCGAGCATGGGAGAGGATAGCAGATTTCTGCTTCCATTAAAGAGGGAGAGAAAATTAAAAGTTGCGGTGGCCAGCGAAAGCTTGGATCAGTGGTGGCCGGCAAGTCAAAGTTGTGGCTAGGTGTGAAAAGAGCAAATGGAGGTAATGGAGAAAAGAATCGATGGAGGTGAGGAAGGAAGAAAAGAATCGTGCAATAGAATTTGGAGGTAACGAATAATTTAGGGTTTTAACTATAAAATGATGTGTTCAACCCAAAAAAGAGTCAACCGGTTCAATGATCTTCTGTTTAATTCGATTCAAATTGGTCTAATCCAATTTTAATGTATTGTAGACACGTGCTAGAGCTTATGTATTTTATGATAAATGATGGTCCATAATTATGTCTTGAATCGAATTGAAGCGTTTATGTGAACAACGTATAATTAGAGGAGTCTAAATGAAAATAGCTATCAAGTTGAAGAGTCAAAATCATGTATTTGGCTAAAAAAAAAAGGGTGATGATTTCCCGCAGTGAGATTTATAGTGAGACGCAAATGATTTACTCTTTGTATAAAACAAAAATATATAACTCTTTAGAAATGATCCACGATGCTGTGTATGACTAAAGTTGTGGAACCCATCAGACTGCAACAACCTTGGAAACATAGTTGCTTTACACAACAATATCAATACAGAAAAAGAAGCTACCCAAACACATACCAATACAGAAAAAGAAACTACCAAAAAACACTTGCTATGTTATAAACAACTAATGAATAGGGCCTAACTTAAGTTAGGATACTTAGACTTGAAGTTATGAAGTGGAAACACACAAAAATGTACATCAAGCAAACGAACCAGCTCTTGAAACTTGAGATAATGCATCTTCAAACTGGTCGTCATCAACCTTTTCCGAGTTTAAGCTTGGTGGGATGAAGGATTTGAAGATTAGTTCCATGTTAGGAATTTCTTTCAGTTCACGGCAAACCACTTCGAGAGCTGGGTTAGCAAAAGCTCTGTAGAATTTCTTACTACAGACAAAGGCAAAGATTAGAGACATTATGGGAAGTGGAACGAGAAATGGAGCATAGACAAATTTCTTCACCCCAAAGTAACCGGCCATTGTGACTTGAAACAATAACAGAGACGCAAGGATTCGCGTATGAATATGAGGCCACATCCTTCCATAGCTCTCAAAGGATGGAACAAAGACTTTGAGTGCCTAGCAAATTTTAGAAAAAAACAAAAAAATATCATTCCCCAAATAACAAAAATTCCACGTCTTTCGTTGTAGAACAAGCCAAATCAGCACAAGCTTTAAAGCAAAAAGTGAGAAATTTATAAACAAGGATGTTACCTGATTTCGTAGAACAAGCCATCCCAGACCAAAGTAAACTACTCCAAATGGGATAATCAAGGGAGCTATAACAGAGTAGCAGAGAACTATTGTGACCACAAGCATATCAGAAGGAATTCTAGTTGCATAGCCAAGATCTCCAGGAGCCCAAGCATCTCTCAACTCAGCTTCAGTCTTGCACAGATACTTCCTCTTTATATGATATATGATTAGAGGTACCAGACGGGACAGCTGAAGTCCGTAACCAACAAAGAACCTGGCATAATTAAATTAAAAAGGTACATTTAGACGCTGATGCTGCATTACTGTCACAACTAAAATTGTGTCAAGCAATTGCAATGATATCATAGGGGCAAAATGATTATTGAGTAAACTCAAGAAAGACAAGCAATTTCCCAAATATAATAAATCCTCTTTACATCCATAAATATCAGAAATGTCACTTGACTTCGTTAAAAGAAAAGTCACAGTGATGTAAACATATAAAAAGAAACAAGTTTTAAAACATGAAGAATATGATCTTACTTTAGAGCCACAAAAGTAAGGAAGAAAGTTGCATTGCCCGGGAGGCCATTTGCTAGCTCGGTGACAAGAGAATTCGGATTTTTCTCAATTTTCTTAAAAGTGGTGAATAAGGTACCACCAATCGTGACTCCAATAAAAACATTCAACACAGTAAAATAGAAGTACTTTCCAGAAGCAGCCCTTACTGCATGGCTCTGCGAAGGAATTCCCTCAAACTTGGACAGAAACATAAGCAATGCGGGCAACAATGCTAAGAAGATAATAAGTGCAAGCTGAGGGAGATAAGCTTCCAGCACTGTCCTGATTTGAACAATATTCACTACTGGCTTTATAAATGGTATAAGTTTCTTCAGATTGTCCAATGTTGTCAATGCAGAGATAAATCCAATAGGTATCATGTAAAAGAATATGGTCAGAGCCACAATTGCATACACAATGTACTGTCGTATTTGCCTCTCAAAATATTTGATTTTAAGATTGGGCCAAAATACTTGACGAGCTTCAGGAGCATCTATGACTGTCCATGTGTCAACCATTTGGGCATGTAGACTCTGAGCTGCACAAGCTGCTGCCACCCTACTGCTGAAAAAGACCACAGCAGCAGATTGCTGCTTCTCTCGTAGAGTGGTTGTTTGCTCAGCTTCCAGTTTCGGGATTAGTTCCTTAATCTTTTCACTGAAGTAGTCTATGCTATCTACTTTTTTACCAACTAGCCCTAGACAACCAGTTCTTGTGGTTGGTCTTTCTCCTTCTGGTTTGCCCAACTTTTTGTATTCTGCATATACCGCTTCAGCACGTGCAAGCTTTTTCTTGTACCCTTCCAACTCTTCATAGATTTTGTTAACCTAGCAATTATTTGTAGCTAAACATCAAAACAACTTGCAGCACATACTATATGAAACAATGGTAATACATAAACATGGTAATGAAATGCAACCATTTGACATTCTCTATCCCTTTTTAAATTATTGAATGCTAAGAGTTAAAAATTCAGGATAAGCTTTAAAAGCAAAAAGCCTTACGACTACAATATATTATATTATCTCATAAGGTATAAATGTTTAATTCTAAAATTATATGCAGCAAAACAAAAAAAAAAAAAAAAGAACTGCAATTATAGAACTATATTTTTCAACTTAAACCTTTGCATGCAAGTGCAAAAGTATGACAAGGAAGAAAGATTGTAATACCGCTTTATTGTCTGTGACCACCATCGATCTATAAAATGTGTCGGGGTAGATGGATTTAAAATAGGAATCCACTTGTTCCTTTCTAGATTGGCCATCGGAAGCAGGTATGTCCCTTACAAGAACCGCAAATTGCTCCGCTTTTACTTCAGGAGACATTAAAGCATTGGCTCTCAACTCTGAAACATGAATGTATGCTTTCCATAACAGCCAATAGGTAACAAAAGAAACCCAGTAGACAGCTATGAGGAAAGCCCACAGCCTTAGACTCTTCTCCTGCACATCAGAAGAGAAACACATCACTTCTATTTCTATAAGATTCATGTAGTGGATTCCATCATTTACCAGAATTAATACAAAGAATTTAATGAAAAAAAAAATATAGAATCATTTAAATTACATAATATTTCCAGAGCTTACTTCAATATGTCCCATGGACAACTTGTCAAGATCATTGAAAGAGCCCTCACTCGTTGAATTCGTGATCTTTGAAATTTCGGTAGCAGCAACAGGGAGAAGAACTGGCAGTAGAATTATTCCAGATAGAACAAATATTGACAGAGCTGCCACATTAACAGAAGAAAGAACAAATATCAAAGGTTTGACTTGTGCAAAGCAATTAAATTGTTGCCTTTTACTGAATTTTAGCCTTATTGTCATCATACTCCCTAAGATACTACAATTATCAAGCCTTATGAAAACCTGAATTACAAATCCAAGCTGCCAATCCATTGTACTAAAACTGAAGTTACTGCAAACCAAACGTCGTCGTATTGCATTTAAACTTGCTCCAAAATGGTTTTGTCAAAAAGGTTATTGTTAAGACCAAAAACTACCCAATTCGGATTTCTTTCCATCCTTCTTTTAGAACACTCATAGATCTTCAATAAATAATACAAAAAGGACAAAAATTCAATCATCCAAACCAAACAGACATTACCAAAACCGAAAATCGATAACTAAATAACACAAAACAATAATTAACAGACAAAAAGAAAGAGACAAACCGGTGCTCAAGAACACAAAATAGACAGCAGTGTCAACACCAGACATGTTAATGATATCCTGTTCAGTTGAAGAGAACGCTTCCCGGATCCAAGCAAAC